>PVKY010002267.1:0-26471 GCA_004027775.1 Bradypus variegatus | reverse complement strand
GGGCCAGGACTTTCCCACTTAGCACCCCATTCCTCCTTGTTGTAGGGGGCTGGGAGGGCCGAGGGCAGGCTGCTGGGCTCCACTCACCAGGCACAGGCCTGCAGGGGAGCGCTCGGATGATGGTGCTCTGCCAGAGTTAGCTGCTCCCTGCACAGTGCTCCCCTGGTGCCGAGCTTTGGGTTGAAGCACTTCCTGCGCTGCCTGGCGATGAGCCATGCACGGCACCATCTGAACATGTTCCCTCTGCCTCCCCAGCCTTTGCGCAGCCTGTCTCTTTGCCGGGAATGCTCCTTCTCCCTTCGCTGCCAGCCCCAGTCACCACCCCTGTGACTGACGGTATTCACATGTCCCCAGCATCTCACGCACAGCACCAGTGGGCATGCAGAAGGCTCATTTCCTGAGGACCCACCACCTGCCAGTCACACAGGTGACCCCAAGTCACAGTTCACTAAGAGAAATTGCTTGCAGTTGCCTGAATGTGGCTCATCCACTCTTGCCTTAGCTCACGCCATTCCCTCTGCCCGGAACCCCGTTCCCGCTGCACGTTGGGAGCAGTCCTCTTTTAGACTTACCTCCTCTGAGAAGCCCTTCTTGAGCGCCTACTCTTGGTTCCTGAGCTCCCAGCATTTACCCCCACTTCACAGGGCAGTTCCTGACACTCAGCTGCTGGGTCCCTGGGTCTCATGTCCTCTGGCCTGGAGGCTCGGCTAGGGCTTGGCCCAGCCTGATTCGCCTTTGTAATTTCCAGGACCTGGCACATAGCAGGTGCCAAGCAATATCTGTTTTTATTTTAGTTTTGTAAACCTTTTATTGATGTATAATTTAAGTGCAGGTATGAGGTATTTTTTAAAAATTCAGTTTTATTGAGATATGTTCACATACCATACAATCATCCATGGTGTACAATCAACTGTTCACAGTACCATCATATAGTCATGCATTCATCACCCGAATCTATTTTTGAACAGTTTTCCTTACACCAGAAAGAATAAAAATAGGAATAAAAAATAAAAGTAAAAAAGAACACCCAAATCATCCCCCCATCCCACCCTATTTTTCATTTACATTTTGTCCCTATTTTTCTACTCATCCATCCATACACTGGATAAAGGGAGTGTGATCCACGAGGTTTTCACAGTCACACTGTCACCCCTTGTAAGCTACGTAGTTATACAATTGCCTTCAAGAGTCAAGGCTACTGGGTTAGAGTTTGGTAGTTTCAGTTATTTACTTCTAGCTATTCCAATACACTAAAACCAAAAAAGGTTGTCTATATAGTGCATAAGAATGTCCACCAGAGTGACCTCTTGACTCCATTTGGAATCTCTCAGCCACTGAAACTTCATTTTGTTTCATTTTTCTTCCCCCTTTTTGTCAAGATGTTCTCAATCCCATGATGCCAGGTCCAGGTTCATTCCCAGGAGTTGTATCCTGTGTTGCCAGGGACATTTACACCCCTGAGAGTCAGGTCCCATGGTGGGGGGGAGGGCAGTGAGTTCACCTGCCAAGGTGGCTTAGTTAGAGAGAGGGGGCCACATCTGAGCAACAAAGAGGCACTCAGGGAGAGACTCTTAGGCACAATTATAAGCAGGTTTAGCCTCTCCTTTGCAGTAGAGGGCTTGGCAAACCAAACCTCCAGTCCTCAGCAACAACCCAGGTGAGGAAGTCCTACACTTTTCCATTTTCCCCCAGCTCCTCAGGGTGTCCTGGATATATATTTTTATTCTCTGCCCAAATTACTTTGGTATGTGTTGCTATTTCCCACTAACCTGTACAACCCTACCAGATCTCATTTCCTATTCAAATTTCCATGTAATTATGGTGTTTGAACAAGCTGATTGTACAAGTTAAATTGTTTAGTGTACTACAGAAAATAAAGATCCTGCACCAAATAAACATCTCCTCCCTTGGTCTCACATGGAAGTTGAAATTTTAAAACACAGTCAGTATCGTCCTTTACTCTTTGCCCTAGTCCTAACAGATCTGCTTCATTGAAGATATGAGGTGTTTTTACCAAGTGAGCACACCTTGTGACCTTGGCCTGGATCAAGCAATAGACAGGACCAGTGCCCAGAGGCCCCTGGGTGCCCCTCATCACTAGCCCACCCCCACCTGACTTCTACCCACACACACATTAGCTTTGCCTGTTCTAGAATTCCTGGCAATGAAATTAGACAGCATGTGCTCTTTTGCGTCTGGCTGCATTCTCTGAACGTGATGTTTGTGAGCTTCATCTGTGTTGTTGCGTGTGCAGTAACTCATCCTTTTTCTTTGCTGTATAGTATCCCACTATAGGAATGTATCCAATGAATTTGTCCATTCTTCTGTGGATGGCCATTTGGGTTCTTTCCAGTTTGGGGCTATTTCAGATAGAATAGCTGTGAGGACACCGGTGTCTGTTTTTTGGTGCTGCACTCAAGCACTTTCACTGGGCAGCCCATCTTTCTGAGTCCCGGTCTTTGACCTGATACCTGTTCTCTCCTTTACTCCTCACAACCAACCTCTGAGGTGGGTGGATTCTCCTCTCGATTCTACAGACGAGGAAACGGAGCACAGAGAAGTAGGCTGACCAGGCCGGGATCACACAGGGGGTCAATGTCTGCCCTGGGTTCTAACAGAGGTCTGTGAGCCCCAGGGCCCAGCTGAGAGGGGGAGGGGTGGACACTCACCCAGGGAAGACGGGGGTGAGAGAGAGCAGGGAGGGGAGGGCAGCAGCCTCCAGGGCGAAGCTCAAGCTAAGGCAGCTGGGCTGGGGCTGCAGCGAGCACTGGGCCCCAAGATGGGGGTGTCGCGATGGTATCTGGGCTGGCTGGGAAGGTGGCTGGGGAGATAGCACTCTGGGAGCCGTGCACCCCCCAACCCGTGATAAACCCAGACAGGAAGTGCAGGGTGGGGGGAGCTTCCTCATGACGCTGACGCATCTGGTTCTCCTACCTCCCTCCCAGACAGCTCCGGGGGTTGGGGAGGGACCCTGGGTAAATCGGGGTGGGCAGGTGAAGAGGAGGGGACTGAGCTTGGTGGAAGAGGGTGGGAATAATAATATCTGCCTAAGTGTAACACAGTCCTTGAGTCCCCAGGCCACTGAGCAGCAGGACGCAGGGTCAAGGGGAGGGGTTGCGGGGGAGGGACGTGGCACTCGGGACATGTCGCAAACTGCATCTTGTGGGGAAAGAGCTGGGGGCAGCCCAGGCCCGACTGCTTGTGCAATGCCTGCCAACTTGCAAGCAGAGCCCTGCCTTCCTCTCGTCAAGCGGGGCATATCCTGGCCTTGCGTGTTTGCTGTGAGGAGTAAATGAAGTCAACGGGCCTGAAAGGGCTCGGGCAGCATCTGACAAATAGGGTGCTCACCGAGGGCAGGTGCTGCGCTCTTATAAATTTTACCCCCCGAAAATCTCAGCGGTGTGTCTCTGCCTGCTTCACCTGCCTGCTTCTGAGAGGGAGGGCTGAGAGAGCAGAATCAGGCAGCTGGCATCACCGCCCCCATCGCCATGGTCTTCATTGTCATCATTGTCATGTCTTCACCATCGATGTCATCAGCATTGTCACCCTATGCTCACTGTTGTCACTGTCACGTAAATTACCACTCCCAGCACATCCGCTGCTGTCACCACCATCACCATCACCCTAAATGCCCGGGGCACCTCCCTTATCACCACTGTCACCACCACCACACGCTCATCGCCATCACCTCCGCCGTCACCGTCATGGAGCTCCAGTGACATCACGACGGCCCCCCTACAACTCCCAGTCTGACCTTCACTGTCACCCCCACTTGGCCAACATCTCCACTACGTCCAGCCTCACCGCAATGTCCCCCAGCATCAACACTGCCGTATTCAAAGTCGCCCCCGTTATCCCCACCTGGGACTCCCCCCACCCCCCAGCCTCTGCCTCCTTGCTTTTTGCTCTAGCTGTTGGTTGCTCCTAAGAGCCACCAGGGAAAGAAAATTTCTGCCTCCTGGCAACTTCCTCCATGGCTCAGCTTAGGGAAGTTGTGCTTGTTATTAAGAAGAATGGTAGAGGTTGGAATAGGGATGGGAACTGAAAAGGGGGAGAAGCGGAGGGAGGAAAGGGGGATCGGAGTGCGTGGGTGGCAATGGCAGGCTGGGCAGGGCCAGGACTGAGGTGACCTCATAGCCCCGGCCCTGGATTTGTGTCAGGAGGCCCAAGGCCAAGTTCTGGTTCTGCAACTGTCTTGCTGTGTGAACTCTGACCAGTCACTGTCTGTCTCTGGGCCTCAATTCCCCACTGATGCCTCTCAGGGAAGAGGCAACCCTGCCCCTGAGTTTTCCCAGAGGTGATCCAAACCCACTGCCGTTCCCTCTTCCTGGAATGCTTTCCTCTCCTCTCTGGTGGAAAACTACTCATCCTTCAAGGCCACACTCAAGGTTTTCCTGTTTGTGAAGCCCTCCTTGACAGCCGTGCTCACTCCCCTATAGGGACACCAAGCCCCCTGCATGTCCCCTGAACACATCGAGTTGTAAGGAACTGCTTGGCCGTCGGCCTCCTCTGGAGACTGATGCCAGCAGGCCAGGGTCGGTGGCTTATCTGAACAGGGCCTGCGGGTGGCAGGTGCTTGGAAAGAGTTTACGGGACCATTGAATGAGGGAATGAATGAATGCCACATAGGTAAATGAACGCTGCCCCATGGGGCTTGCCTACCCTGTTTGCTGTGTGCTGGGCTCTGTGTACAGCATGTCACTGAGCGTTTGCTGTGTGCTGGGCTCTGTATACAGCATGTCACTGAGTGTTTGCTGTGTGCTGGGCTCTGGGCACAGCACATCTTTAGAGACTTACACAGCCCTAAGAGGCAGTCTGGTTATTGTCTCCACTTCTCAGATGAGAAGACAGAGGCCCAGGGCCCTCTGTGGCTTGCTCAAGGGCTCAGAGCTCTGGTTGGGCTGAGGGATATCTGATTCCAGCACCCCAGCTCTCAGTCCACAGGGCCTCGCCAAGGAAGAATTAAGGAGTGAATGAAAAGAAGCTGTTGTGGGGGAATGGGTTGGTGAGTGGATGGCCTTTGCCCGGGCCCTGCGGCAGGAGAGAAGCCCTGTTCCTGGCCCAGGAGGCTGTGGTCCAGCCGGCCCTCGGAGTTCAGGGAGAGGACAGTGTTGTGTCTGGGTGGAAACTGGGGGCAGGGGAAAGGTGAGGGCCAGGGGCCCTGGGAAGTCTAGACTCCTGGGGTTTCTGAGCCCTTCTCTGCTTGCTTTGGTCAGCCAGGTACTTTCTGGGAATGATGAAAAGCCCTAGGTCAGGGACCCAGGTGGAGCAGTGGGGGCCTCCCGATGAGCTGGGCACAGGCCTCAGGGTGGGTGGATGGAGACCCGGGGCATGTGTTCTGCTCCCCTCACTTTCCTACTTAATCTTCCCAGTGGCCCTTGGTGCACATGGGGGTGACTCTCACGGACTGGAGAGGAACACTGAGGTCAGGGAGGAGCCAGGATCTGGCCAGGATCACACAGCAGCGAGGAGTGGAAGAGGCCACCTGGGCCCCAGCTGCTGTCCCCTGAGCTCCAGGGGCCCAGGGCTGGGGCCTGGCTGCTGGGGAAGGGACAGTGGGCAGGTGGCTGGCAGCTGAGCACGTAGCTCAGCCCTGGGTGGAGCCCTGGATGCTGGGAGCAGAGGCAGCAGGCGATCAAGTCCCAGCCGGGCACTTAGAGGCTGTATGGCAGTGGGTGCATGAGTTCTCCAATCTGAGCCTCGATTTCCTCATCCATAAAATGGGTGTAACGTTGCTCCTCTTGCAGGGTTTTGGGGGACTGCAGTGCAAGCCTGTGTGCACAGGGCTTGGCACACAGTGGGTGTTCAATAAGGGCTATTTCCTCTCCATCCATCTCCTAGGCAACTGCTCAGGTACAGGTAGCTGAGCATCCTGTCTTCTCCTGGGGCCAGGGTTTGGCATCTTCAGCCGAAAGCTGCGGGTCAGGCAGAGGGTCCGGGTCAGGCTGCGGGGCTGCCTTGCTCTGTGACCCTGTGCTGGTTCCTGCCCTCTCTGAGCTTCAGGGTTCTCATCTGGTAAACAGGTCATTTCCTCCCTGACAGGATTGTTGAGAAAATGAAATGGGGTGAAGGGTGAGCCTGGATTTTAAACATGGGTGGTTTTTCACACAAGAAGTAGCTGCTGGTGCTTCTACAAGCTCAGGTTTCCACGGTGGGGAGGGAGAGGGGACTGCCGAGGTAGGAGGGGTGGGTGCCCTTTCTCACTGCACTGAAGCGTTGACGTGGGAGTGGGGAGGCGGCAGGGTTCACGCAGAGCCGGGAGACGGGCAGATGCTGGCGAGGCGGTGGAGCGGGAAGAGAACGGGCTCCAGGGCCCGGGGGCCAGGTTTGAATCTCAGCTCTACAGACGACCAGCTGGGAGGATTTGCACACGTTCCCGGACCTCCCTGAGCCTCACTTCCTTGTCTGTGACATGGGGGTGGGAGTGTGAAGAATATTCTCTTCCCTGGGTGTGGGGAAGGTCACTGAGACAGAGTGTTGGTGACATACCTGGCACGGAATAGGGTTGGCCAAATGTCCCACCCCTTCCCTTCCTGGGCCCACCAGCCATTTGGAAGGGGTGTGGGTGGGAAAGGGGCAGTTGGGATGCTAATGGCGGGATCGCAAGGCTGGCAGGCCCGTGAGGGGGTTAAGGGGTTGAGGAGTTTTGTGGGTTAGCCAGTGTCTCCAAAGTGGAGTGATGCTTCCCAGGGCTGTGGGAAGACAATATTAGAATTTAAAAATTTTTCAGTCATATTTTAGTTTCTGGAAAACGTTTTTCTGTGTATGCCTTATGATGTTCATGACGAATCAGAACAGTAGTACATGAATGTAAGTTAGAAATAAGGAAATATAGAGAGCCATGTTCAAAAGGTTTTACTGTCATAGGTTCGTGATCAAAAACTCGGAGCCGTATGGGATTGGGGCTAGCAGGGGGCTCTGAGGAGTTTTGCGGGTAGGGAAGGGGGAAGGCACCAGGGGACACTGGGAGACCTGGAGTCCAATCTCCCCTCTGCCCCCAACCCACTGTGTGTCCTTGAGCAAGCTACCCAGCCTCTCTAAGCTTGTAAAACAAGCACATGGGATGGAGGCCCTTCCAGCTCCTCGATGTTGGGATTGCCTGATGCTGAGGTTTGTTCCAGATCTCAGACAATTCTGGATTCTTGGGGCTTTAAAATTCTTCTCATGCCACACCTGGCAGATGATCATGTACCCTTTCTAAGCCCAGTTGTGTCTCATCTGTGCCCTGTTGCCAGCTCCTGGGACGGGGAGCGCACTATCTCACAGGATGCCCCGTTCTGCCCTGGACTGAGCCATCATCTGCTTCTTTCTCTTTCCATCATTAAATGTGAAAGTGGGAGAAGAGGTGCTGGGTTTGGCTGTTAGGGGCTGATGAAGCAGCTTTTCTCTCTCAAGGCTGCTTCCTGTGGGTGCCAGCCACAGCCCCCACCACCCCAGCCTTCTTCTCTGGGCTGCTTTCTCCCTTCCTGGTGAAACAAAGCCTTTCTGGTTTACCACAACTGGTGGAGGAAGAGCAAGCTCGGCTGTCAGCCCCCTGGCACCCAGCCCTGGTACCTCTTGAACACCTGCGGAAGTTGTACTGGCCAAGAGCAGATTCTGTTTGCTGAGCACCCATTCTGTGCCAGGCTCAGAGCTCAGTGCTTTGCAAACACGATGCAATTTATTCCTCATTAAGTCCAGTGAATGCTGTTTTTCCTGTTGAGAAAATAACCTCAGAGAGGTGAAGTGACTTGCTCAACATCACATAGCATGGAGACAGGCCTGGATTCAAATCCATCTCTGTCTGTTTCCAGAGCCTGGTTCTTTACCACTCTCCTGTGCTGTCCCTTTTCCCTTTTGAACAGGATGTGATATGGTAGGGAGGCAAGCTGAAAGACTTGTGTCTGAGCTCAAAAGCCACTCAGGCTGCAAGGAGGAAACAGATGGTAGGCATTTGGTCACCTGGAGCTGAGCTTCAGTTACCAGGGCAGGGCTGTCTGGGAAGTCAGGGTTAATTTAGGTCAAGTCAATAGAGGTAGGGCACCCACCACAAGGGAGGAGATAGTCTTGCTATTCTCACGGTGGGAAGATGGTATCTGGAGAATTGTGTGTGTGTGTAGGGAGAGGCAGGGCAGTGCTGCAAGAAGCACATGGATGCACAGGAGGTTGTGAGTTCCCCACGGCTGGAAGCATTTAAGCAGGGGCTGCCTGACACTTATGGGACTGCCACAGGTGGATTCCTGCACTGGATGGTGGGGGAGATGGACAAGGTGACTCCAGGTTCACCTTTAAGTCACAGTTTTGTGGTTGGACCTCAACTGTCACTACGGCCACCATGACACTTGGCCCATTGGATTTATTTGCCTGTTCTCTATCATTCTTAGCACAGTTCCTCCAAAGGGATGGAGTTCATTCATTCAGTCATCAGAAACAACAGCTAGGACAGTGAACAAGACAGACACAGGCCCTGCCCACCTGGAGCCTGCAGTTGGTGGGGATAAAAGTAATATAATAGTAGCAGGCATTGAGCACTTAGTATCTGCCAGGTACTTTAAATGAGTTATCCCACCTGATTCCACTCCAACACTATGAGGCAAGTATTATTATTACCCCCATTTTGCAGATGAGGAAACTGAAGGCCAGGTGGGATGGGGTAAACAGGGGGTCCTGCAGAGCTCAGGGGTCAGGTGTTCTCTGGAGCCCTTCCAGGCAGCTGCAATTTAGCCCCAATGTTGATGATTCCAAGAATTTGCAGTACCATGGTGCTCAGATGCTGTGACCTAACATCTCATGATGCCCAGAACTTGTTGTTATAAAAGGGGGTGCAGAGGAGGGGCCCAGTCACTGGCAAGAGCTTCTCAGCACCTCCACTCCCTGCCCCAACCCCCAAACTTGGCCTTCATTAGCAACAGGTACTGCTTACCTGATACTCTCATTCACTCCTCACATAAGCCTCCTAAGGTAGCTCCTAGTATTACCCCCATTTTACATATGGGGAAACCGAGGCACAGAGTAACTAGCCCAAGGTCACACAGCGGGGAAGAGGACGACCCAGGATTATGAGCTGGAGCTGTCTATCTGTAGAGGCCACACTTTCATCCAGGCTGCCCCGTGGCCTGGGCATTCTGTCTCCTCCAGGTCTGCCCTGCAGGTCCCGAGGGGCACACCACTGGGGTGGGCAGGGCAGTGGTGGTGACGCCATGTGGCCAGGCTGACCGCTCTGTGTTCCGTCCCCAGATCATGAGCGTCTTGTTGTTCATTGAGCACACGGTGGAGGTGGTCCACGGCAAGACCTCCTGCAAGTTCTCGCGGACGGGCTATCTCAGGATCGGTAAGTCCAGGGGAGGCCGAGGGGGTGGGTGGGGAGGGGGCAGGGCAAGGCAGGCTGGGGTTTGCGGCTTTGGCCCTTCCCGGCTGGACCACGCCGGGCCAGTCCCTTCTCCTCTCTGAGCCTCAGGTTTTTCATCTGCAAATGGAGATGCTCCATCTGCCCCCACCCAAGTCTCAAGGAAATGAAAGCAGATGCAAAACTCAACCAGCTTATAAGAGTGCCAGGGGGCCTCCCCTGCCTGAACCCGGCCAGGGCTGCTTCGCACTGGAGTAAAACTGAAACGCCTCACTGAGGGCTCTGCTGTGCTGATCCGACAGCGTCTCCGGCCACCGTCCCCTCACTCACCACCCGCCAGCCACACTGACCGCACCCAGCTCACCCCTGCTCACTTGGGGCCCCTGCCCGGAGCACCCTTTCTCCACCGTTCATGGCTGACTCCTTGTCACTTAGCTCACAGCCACCTCCTCAGAGTCACCCTGGCTAAAGCAGATCCCTGCCACCCTGCTACCCACCACCCTGTGTTACATCATTCTGTGTTATTTTCTTTATAACCCTTACCATTACCCGAAGTGTTCTGTCTATGGTCTTTGCACCCATTCAAGACTGAGAACTGCATGAGGACAGGACCTGGCTCTCTTGTTCACTTATGTAACTCCTACACCAGCGGTTCTCGAAGTGTGGTCCTTGGAGCCTAGGTGGGGTGCCCAGGGGCACCTCCGGGTCCCTCAATGCTCTCCTCTGCCTTTCAGCCGACCTGCTCTCCAGCTTCCTGCTCATCGCCATGCTCTTTGTCATCAGCCTGAGCCTGCTGATCGGCGTGATTAAGGTGAGGGCCTGGGTGGGGGCCAGAGAGGGCGCCAGGAGCTGGGGGACAGGGGGTGGGCAAAGGCCCCAGCTGTCTTCCTGCCCTTTTTCTCCTATTCACACCCTCTGGTGGGCAGCACCGGCTGCCAAGGGGCTGGGGAGTGGGGGGTGGGGAGTGGGGAAACCCACCTGCCTACTAGAGATCGTCACATGTAGCTTTGGGAGAGCCCCGATTCCACACGGGCATGTGGATCCTGGGCCTGGAGGCCTTGGTTCTGCATCAGGGGGACACAGCTCCACGGACATTCACTGACACTTTAGCAAGAGGTAGTTGGTGAGCTGTATCCTTTGAAACTGCAAGCCGAGGCAGAGAATTTTAATAGAGCAAAGAGGAAGAGTCATCTTGCGGTGTGGACAGAGGGTAGGAAGCACTGGATTATGCAATGGGTGAGAAGATGCCAAGGCAGTGCAGAAAGTGTGGATGTGCCCAGCTCAGTTCCATCCAGCGAGTGTGTGCTGGTGCCTGGAGGGAGACCCACACTCTGGAAAGTCCCGGAGGAGCTCATGGTCTGATCAGGGAAGACAGACCCTCAGGGAGGCAGGGACCGCCTAGTGCAGCATGCTCCCCCTCCCACGGGGCTCATGGGCAGACTGGGGAGTGTGCCTTGGCCCAGAGAGGGGAGTGTTTTGCCCAACAAGACCGTGACACCCACAGAGCTCCCTGACCCGAGGAGAAGCTGCTGAGAGAGTTGAGAAAGGCTGTGGCTCCACATCCTGCAAAAGAGGAACCCGTCTGTCCCTTGGCCCCAGAGAGGCAGAAAGCCAGGGCCTGGCCACAGCCGTGAGAGCAGGAGCCAGAAAGAGCGTCCTTCAGTGCAGGCAGCCGGCCTTGCTCTCACGGGGTGCACTGCGTGGGGCACTGATTGCTGCTGGGTTGGAATGTCTTCACCTTGCCTAAGTGCCACCATTCATGGCCCTAGCTGACACTCTCTCTCTGGGAGCCCATGCACCCTGGGGAAGGATTTCACACTGTGCAGGGTGGTTCCTGGGTGCTTGTGCAGTAACTTGTGGTCCAGCTCGAAAAATGGATCAGGTCGTCCCAACCCAAAGGGGCCAAGCTTCAGACTGGGTTGTTTTGACTGGAATGATTTTGGATGAGCCTCATGAGACCCAGACAACCACCTTCCTGTGATTTTGTCCCCTTTGTGGGAGCACATGCATGAATAAAAGGTCTCAGTGGTCACTTACTTTCTTAAAGGAGAGGAACTTCAGCCTTAGTCTCTGGGGCCTCTCACTACAATTCAATGTCCCAGGCATGGCCCACCAGGAGGAAGGGCTGACTGTTTAAACAGCACCTTTGCCTCAAATACCCCCCCACCATTCCTTCCTACTTGCTCCCAATCACCTTCCCAGATCCCCTGTCCCCTCCTCCAGGAAGCCCTCGCTGATCCTTTCTCATCAGTAGATGGACTCAAAGCCCTTCCTTGCTGGGCTCTTGTGAGTGAGTAGTGTCAGTTCTTCTCTTTGAGCCCCTGGAGCTAGCGAGGGACAGTTCCCTTACAGCTCTGTCTCTGTGACCCAAGACTTCTTGCTCTCGGGGCCTGTCCCCACAGTGTCACCTGGAAGAAGGCAGGTGGATCCACATGGGGCAACCTGAGCTCATCCCAGGGTGGATGATTTGGGAGAGGGCTGTGTTTTCTGCAAAGTAGGGGGAGTCATGGCGAGGGGGGCATGGGGGCATCTGGCCGGCAGGGGAGGGTTGGGCACGTGGGAGAGACACCCTGACAGCACCGGGCCTGCCTTTCAGAACCGGGAGAAGTACCTCCTGCCCTTCCTGTCCCTGCAAATCATGGACTTCCTCCTGTGCCTGCTCACCCTGCTGGGCTCCTATATTGAGTTGCCCGCTTACCTCAAGTTCGCCTCCCGGAGCCGGGCCGTGAGTACCTAGCCCCTGCCCCTCACCTGGTCAGCAGAGCCTGGGCTGCCTGGGGAGGATGGAGGGGGTGGATGTGGGCTCTGGGCTCAGCAGGTGAGGCTAGGGCCCCTCTTGGCTCCTTCTTAGTGGGTGACCTTGAGCAAGTCCTAGTCCCGCCAAATGGTCCCACGTTTCTTCCTTGGTAAAATGTATCTGTAATGGCATCTCCTCAATGTTATCCAATGAGGTCTAAGAGAGAAAAATGGGCACGGAGCGCTCAACATACAGTAAGTGCTCAATAAATGCTGGTTAAGGGTGGATTTACCCTATGGGAGAGCACAGTCCCCCTTTCCAGTGCCCAGCCCTGTTTTGTCTCTCCGTTGTCAGCCAGCTGTAAGGAGGATGATACAGATGATTAAAGCCAACGATGAGCGTCCATGGTGGAAACGCTGTGTGCTGCTGTCAGTCCATGATGTGCTTTCCCAGTGGTGGCTTTTATCACTTCCCTGAAGGGACTGGGGAAGGGCTCTGGGCTGGGGGTCAGGAGACCCTGTTCTCGTTCTGGGTCTGCCACTACCCTGGGATGCATGTCCCCTGGGCTTCTGCTTCTCTCTGTGCACCGTCGCAGATGGGACGAGAGAGTCACTGGTGTGCCCTCCAGCTGAGACAGTCTCAAGCCAAGGGCCTGCTGGGGGCCCTACCTGGGCTTCTTGATTGGGGTCTAATTGCTGGTTTTCCTTCTTCTTCCTCATTCGCCCTCTTCAGGGCCCCTCTAAGGTTCCACTGATGACCCTGCAGCTGCTGGACTTCTGCCTGAGCATCCTGACCCTCTGCAGCTCCTACATGGAAGTGCCGGCCTATCTCAATTTCAAGTCCATGAACCACATGGTGGGTGGGGCAGGGTTCACTTCCGCTCACGGGCTTCATGGCCTTGAACAAGTTCCTTGGCCAGGTTCCTCCGTCAGGTTCCCTGGAAGCAGAACCCGGGAGGAGGATTCCTGTGCAAGTGATTTCTCAGGAGGAAACCTGTGAGGGAGCGGGGGAAGCAGGTTGGAGAAAGGGGGAAGCCAAGCAAAGAGCAGACTTCAGCAGCAGCCCTGCCTGGTCCCTGGGGGAGCCCCGAGTGTGGATTGCATCACAGAAATGATAATAGTTTTTACTGCAGTGTAACAGACTGTCCAAAACCCAGTGGCTTAACACGATAAGAATCTCACTCAGTTTCTGAGGATCAGGAATTGAAGGGGGGTCAGCCAGGCTACTCTGGCTGAGTTTCCCATGAGGGGGCAGCAGCAGGTTGGCTGGGGCGGGACGACCTGCTCCCAGGGTGGCTCCCACACATGGTTTTGGCTCTTTGTCTCAGTTCTTTGCCACGTGGATGTGGACATTTACTAGGGCTGCCTGAGTGTCCTCGGACACAGCTCTGGCTTCCCCCTGAGTGAGTGACCCTGGACAGCGAGGTGCAAGGAGGAAGCCACATGTCTTTTATGACCTCGTTTCAGGTTGATACTTTCTCCCAGCCCCACACTCAAGGGGGAGGGGGATACGTACCATATTTTGGAGGGGGGATGTCAAGGAAAGTGCAGACATATTTTGAGACTACCATAGAGGTTTTCCCACCCTGAGCCAGCGGCAGTCAGTCACTGGCTGCAAGTCATCCCCAGGGGCATAACCTCCCAAGCACTGTAGGGTGACCATCCTCTAGAACGAGCACCTGGGTGGCCCAATGCATGGCAACTAACAGCCATGCAGCTGGGGGGTGGGTGCACCAGCTGGGGAAAGGGGAGCAGGGTGGGGCAGACACTGCATCTGCTTCACCGGGTTTCCTCACCTGTCAAGTGGGGCTAATGACAGCACCTGTCTCCTATGGCTGTGCGTGTGCTGCACCGTGCTCCTGAGTGTGCAGAGAGAGGGCTGGGTATTTCTGAAAGTGTGGCCCTGTTAGAGCTCCTTGTGGCCAGATGCTCTGACATGGCTCCCCTAATCTGTTGCAGAATTACCTCCCCAGCCAGGACGGCATGGCTCATAACCAGTTCATCAAGGTGATGATCATTTTCTCCATCGCCTTCATCACTGTCCTCATCCTAAAGGTGAGTGGCCCTGGCTTGCCCTGCCATGCTGGGAGACCATGCCAGCCTGTTAGAAGGTGACATGTCCTCCGCTGCCTCCCTCCCTGCTTTTAGCTCCTTACTCCAGGTTTCCTCTGACCCCACTTGAGATCCCTGGGGACAGCATCTCTAGCAGAAGTGGATTTGTGAAAGACATCTGCACTCAGGCATCAGGGACTTAATGTGTAGCCCAGAGAGGCCCTGATCCAGGGGGTAGGAAAAGCTGCTCTGTCTGGAATTAGAACCAGCAGATCTGGGTTTGAACCCTTGCTCTGCCTCACTAGCTGTGTGGTTGGTCTTCTGGAGGACACTTCCTTCTGGGCCTCAAGTCTCATCTGGAAAATGGGCATAAGTCTTGCTTTGCCCGTGTCAGTTTTATATGACTCTGATGCCAAAATGTAGTCAGGACCTGAGGTCATATTAGGAGAGATTTGGTGATGAGAAGGAGGGAGGGGAACGGTCTCATTCTTCTCTAAGTGGTCAGGCCCAGATGACAGAGTCCAGGTTCAGGCCCCGATTTTTAGAGAGATGGTGACAGACTGGAGTGTGTGCAAGCAGCACAGCCAGGAGGGTGAGGAGGCAAGAAAGTTGCCATCTGAGGAGGGCAAGGAAACCAGGACTATTCAGCTCGGAAAAGAGATGGCTCAAGGGGGACATGATCGCTGTCTCCAAATACCCAAAGGACCCTCCTGGGCAAGAGGTTTAGGGGAGTTCTGTGGAATTCCATAAATCAGAAGCCACGGGGAGGCCAGAGTCAACTCAGCAGAAGGAAAGGCTTTAGAAAAAGTGTTCTTTTCTGTTTATGAAACTAATATATGATCATTGTAGAAATTTAAAAGCTACTGATGAGCAGAAAGAAGACAATCAGTCCTTTCACAACCACTCAGAGGCTGGGACTGCTGACTTTGGGGTGCATTTCCTTCCAGTCTTCCCTCTAGGCTGGGGGGTTGGGGTGTGACCAGCTGCCTCCTTTCATCCAAAGCCCTGAGCAGCCTCTGCTCTCACCCGATACCAACCTGGAAACAGAACTTCACTCCTTTTTAAGTTCCCCCAAGGAACCAACCTAGCATGACTGCATTAGTGAGTGTGAAATGAGGGCCTCCCTGAAGGCTACATGGGGAGACCAATGTGGGGGTCCACATGGCACACCCCCCTGGAGAACAACTCCCCAACCCCCAGCACACAACTGTGCCTCCCTAGTGCCTCTTCTGGTCTGTGATCCTCTTTGGAAGGGACTTTCTGTCGGCCCCTCACTCTGCCTCTCTGGGACCGATGGCTCTTGACTTTCCCTGATCCTTCACATCTCTTTCCTCTATAATTCATTATCTCTGAATCTATTTATTTCCACCCGTCTTACATAACTAAGCACCCATCATGAGAAGACATAAAACAAGGGGCTGCCTGGAGGACAGGGCCTGCTCTCATTTCTCAGGAGGCAGCTTGGGGCTGTCTATTACCCCTCAAGGCCTCACCCTGGAAATGTCATCAGTGTGTTTCTTCCAGACAAGCTCAGTACTCTCCCCAATTCTCACACCAACTGCTGAGGGAAAAGAAAAAAGCACCCATCTTGACAGATATATACCGTCTGGGTATACACTTTTTCTTCATTTATCAACACGGGATAATATTGTACCTGCTGTTTTGTCATTTGCTTTTTATAAAACAACATCTCATAAGCAATTTCGAAGAAAACCATTCCCACCATGAGATGTGTCTCAGGCTGGGCAGGGCCATCTCAGGAGGTAGTGAGCTCCCAGTCACCGAGGTGGGCAAGCAACATCTGCAGGACTATTGCCTGTGAGGCGGGGGGGTGGGGAGGGGGAGAGGAGCCCTGAAAAGTGCTGAGCTGTGCTGAGTCTGTGGAGCAATGAAAAGAGAGGCACCTTCAAAGCCTGTGTCTGGCAGGTGAGCCTGCCCCCAGTCAGAACGGGGAATCTGAGCAGCAGCAGCTGGACGCTGCCTTCCGGTTTGAGTTGTGACTCCCCAGGGAGTGTCCGCTGTCTGCCCCAGGCCTGCTGGGATGGTGGGAGGGAGGGCAACAAAGCACAATCTGACCTGGGCCTTTTTCCAGGTCTACATGTTCAAGTGTGTGTGGAGGTGCTACAAATTCATGAAGTACATGAACTCAACCAAGGAGAGGAGCAACTCCAAGATGCTCCCGAAGGTGAGTCTGGCCGGGGATCAAGTCCCAGCTCTGCCACTCACTCACTGTGTGATGTGGGTCAAGTCCCTTTCCCTCTCTGTGCCTTAGTTTCTCTACTTGTAAAATGAGAGTTGGACCAGAAGTAATGTGAAGACCCCTTTCAATTCTGTTAGTTTAGGATTCTCTTCATTTTTTCATTCATTCATTCATTCATTCATTCATTCAGCATTTACTGCCTCCAACTCTTTGTCAGTCTCATATACAGCCCTGGGGGTGCACAGTCCAGAGTGAAGACAGACACAGAGCCCTGATTACAACATGGTGTGAAGCACAGGGGCTATGGGACAACAGAGGAGGCACCTGGACCCATCTGGGGTGTATGGAAGGCTTCCAAGGGGAGGTGACATTGACCAAGTCATAGATTGTCAATCATTACAAGTCGGCTGGGAAAGGGGAAAGGGCCCTTCTAAGCAGAGAGGATGAGGTTCACTTAGTAGCAGCTGTCAGAGAAGTGATAGGAAAAGCACAGTTGGCTTAAATAGTTGGTGGCTCGCTTTACCCCTCCTTAAACTGGGAATTGCAATCAAGACTTTTGGTTGCAAGTGACAGAAACCCAACTCAATCTGATTTAAGCAAAAAGGGGAATTTATTAGCTTAGAAACTAAAAGTCCAAGATAGATCTGGCTTTAGGACTGGCTGAGTCCTGATAGAACATGATCTCATCATCTCCACCTCTTGACTCTATTTTCCTCAGTTTTGGCTCCACATTTAAGCCGCCCTTCCCTCGTGGTGGCAAAATGGCTACCAAAATTACCAGGCTGACATCTCTCCCTCTCAGCAACCCCAGAAGAAAAACTAAAATCCTAGGAGTGTGTCTGATTGGGCCAGCCTGGGTCACATGCCCATCCCTAAACCAGTGACTGTGGCCAGGGGGATGGAATTCTACAGTGAGTGGTCAGGTCCAGGTCACATGTCCATTCCCCCGATCTCAGGGATTGGACCAGTTCTGTGAAACCACAAGGACTGAGAATGTTTTTCCAAGGGAAATAGGGCTTTGATATCAAAACAAGAGGAACTTGATGTTGAATAGGCAAAAGCAAGCATGTCCTCTACAGGGACAGAAACTGTGTCTATCTCATGCATGCAATTCTTGGTACATAGTAGGTTTCCAATACATGCTAGACATTTTCGTCATTGTCATTTTGCTAGAGGTGGGAGTTGGGGGTCTCTTGGTTCATGATCCTTCTTGCTAATCCTCTCGCTATCTCACAGGTGGTCCTGCCGTCCTACGAGGAAGCCCTGTCTCTGCCGTCCAAGGTTCCTGAGGGGGACCCAGCACCACCCCCATACTCAGCAGTGTGACTTCTGCCAGGCCCCCGCCCTGGTGCGGGGAGGGGCGGAGCTGCCTGGTATTCCGCTTCTCTGCTTTGGTGGTTCCCGGGGCCTGGGTGACCACCTGGCTACCTTCAGGACAATCTGCTTGTGCCTCCCTCGCTGGCCTGCTCCTCCCGCGGGGCCTGTGAGGCTGAACGACAACTTGGGCCTCAGAAATTCAGTCCAACAACACTTGGTTTATTTTGATCAGCTTGTTTAAATCTTTGATCACTCCAAATTCAGCAAGTTTGGCTGAATAACTATCAGCTTGACCAGTTTAACCAAACAATAGACAAAATAAAAAACACACTTGTCAACCTAGTAAAAATTTGGTCAAACAACAGTCCATTGCATTGGTTTGTAAATACCTGTCAGTTCACACAGCAATTTAGTCATCATCTGTTTGCCCACTCCCCCCAAATATACAAATACATGTAGTCAGTTCCTTCAAATAGCTTGCTTATACAATTGTCATTTCAACCAAACATCAGTCAATTTAGACAATTCATGCAGTTCAATAAAAACATCAATTTGCCCCCAAACTATTCAATTCAATCCAACCCAACAATGGGTAGCCCCTCTAGGCAATTCAGGTGGCTGAATAATTGTCATGTCAAAGGAAAATTCAGTCGAACAGTTGGCAATCTGTCATACAACACTTAGTTCCAGGAAATACCATTTGTCTCAATCATAAAATAGTCACTTCAGATATGCAATTGTTTTGCTAAAGAGTTGTCGCTGTCAACAAATGATTGCCTATTCAGTCCCCCCCGGGTCAAATCAACAGCAGTGGATTTGGTGAAGGGGTCAGCGCAGTCACCAGTTGTCTTTCCTAAACAAGCTGTCAGCCCAATCCACAGGCCATCCTTTGTCGTTTCAGTTGTAGGTGAGTCTGCTCTGCCCAACACTTGTGGTTAAGCAGAAATTCGGCCCCGAAATCAGTCAGATCTGCTTGTTGGACTAAATCTGCAGATTCAGTCAGAACAGGCAAACCTTTGTGGGCACAGACCCTGCCATAGGAGCTCGTGCCGGGTGGTGGGAGGAGGAAGGTTTCGGCCCCAGCTCCCCTTCTTTTGTCTGCTTCCCTACGGGCTGGGGGTCCCTGAGGGAGCTGACCCAGAACAGAGAAAGGGCCACAGAGGCAGGTTCTCTGGGGTCTGTGTGAGGGGGTACAGAGGGAGGAGGTCGTGCAAGGGACTTCCTGCCAATACCCCCTTATGTAATTGCTTTATATGTGATGGGGAAGAAGTTTCAATAAAGCAGCAACAAGCTTCTCTCTGGCTGGTGTGGTTCCTGAAACGCAGTGAAAGCAGCCTGGGGACCACCTTCTACCTCCATCCTCCCCCAGCACACGCACGCAGTGGGGGTGGTTCTCCTGTCAGTCCAGCCATGACCAGGTAGTGAGTGTCGTGAGCTGGCCCTGCTTCTGATTGTGAATCACATGCTGTGTACTGATGTCTGGGCACTGAGGAGGACTTCAATGGCTCAGACTTGCCTGCAGTTACCCGCTGTCTGGTGTCGGGGACAGAGCCATGAACAATTGTAGTAGCTCACAGCCAGTATCGTGATCAGGAGAGCCTGAAGGAGGACCTCAGATGAGCCCGGGGGGCCAGCAAAAGCCTATTGGAGCAAGTCTGACCAAGTTGAATCTGAAAGACTCATAGGAAGCAGGCAGCAATGTGGGGTAGAATGTTCTAGGCCACAGGAATAGGATGCGGAAGGCCTCCACAGAGGTGGGAAAGAGGAGCTGGTGTAGGTAGCTCATTGGTGCTGCAAGTGGGGAGGGATAGAAGGTGAGGCTGATGAGGTTTTGGGGGCCTGGATCATGAAAGGCCTTTGCATACATTGGGGTTCTTTGGCTGCAAGCCCACCCCAGCTAACTTTCACTGAGAAGGGCGTTTATAGGAAGGAAATGGTTGCAAGTAACAGAAACCTTAGAGAACTAAGTCTCCTAAGGAAAAAAAAAGTTGTGAAGTTCTTGTCTCACACAGGTGAGAACTCCGGGGATTCTGGCTTCAGGCATGGCTGGATCCAGGACTGAAATACGGTGCACTTTTCTTAGGGATGGCAAGTTTCTTCACGGATTTTCTCTGTTCTTGATCAGATCCCCAAGCAATTGATAAGGTCTGGCTCTAACAGAGGTGGAAAGAGATCTCCCAACCTCTCCACTCACACAGGAGGGAACTGAGGCCCAGAGATGTCAAGTGACTTTCCTGAGGCCATACAGTGGTCAGGGATTAAACCCACTGCTTTCTGTCTACTCCAAGTGCAGGCTATTGAGAGGGGATGGGGCTCCAGCCCTGTGAGCTCTTGACTCTTCGCATGAAGAGGGCCATGCCACCCCCCCCCCCGGCCTGCACCAAGTGTGGACTGGGAGCAGAGGTCGTGGGAAGAGGGGGATTGGCCTTGACTTCACCAGGAGGGGTCCAGGGGTCTGTGCGTCCCAAGGACCAGGAGACCCTGAACGCGCTGCTGACTCCCCACCCCTTCTCCCCTGCCCCGCCCCACCACCCCCCTGGCCCAGGGCCAAGTTGCAGACTGGGATGTGTAGCAGGATTGTGCCCTGTGGCCAGGCGGGCGGGGAGGGGGCCGGCCGAGGAACAGGAAATAGCTGGGTTTGGGGAAGCCCACGTGGCCGGCCCAGCCAAGCCAGCCCACGACCCTCTGGGCAGCCCCTGCCGCGGCCTGATCAATGCCCCACTTGAGGCTCACACAGGGGCCCTTTGACAGGCACCAGCACGGTTCGGGCCTGTTGGAGCCGGATGCTGGGAAAGGAGCCGGATGCCGGGAAAGGAGCCGGCTCCAGGAAAGAGGGGGCTGTGCAGGGAATGGCCAGGTGAGCGGCCGGGCTGGGCAGCTGCCTCTGAGAGGGAACAGGGAGTTGGCAAAACCAAACCAGGGTCGCCCAGCGGACAACTTCCTGTTTCTCCAGGGCCGCGATGGGAACAGGAGCGGAGCCTGTAACTCAGTGGCCACTTCAGCGGGTCATCCCCGTGTATCCACCCACCGCCTGTGTGGCAGGTGCAGCCCCAGGATTATTCCTCAGGTCAGTGGGGGGAGGCGCTTGCCCGGAAGTCACGCGTCGCTGGAGTGGCCGCACTGCACCATCTCCAGCCTGAGCCTGTGCTTCTCCCTCCGGTTCCTTCCGGCCAACCTCCCCTTTATCCTCGGGACCCTCCACCGCCCAAGGCCCTGATTTAGCTCCCATTCCAGGCTTTAGACAGGTACGCTGGGGAAGGCCCAGGGGATGGCAGGCAGCTTCTGGGTGTTACAGGCCCTGGAGCCAGTCCCAGAGCTGTAGGATCTGGACCAGAAAGGGCTGTGAAGGCTGCTGGACCCACCCCTCTGGGCGTGGCACCCCAGAGACCCTGCTGCCTTGGCTCGCATGGGGTTTTGCCCTCTGGTCTTAACTTCTGGCTCCGAGCGCTCCAAAGGGCACCTCTACTTCCTGTGTCCCACGGTGACCCCATGCCCTGGGCCTGCTCCTACACAGAACATCCCCTCTGCCACCTCCATTCCCCCACGCACAATTCTTCAGGTTTTAGTTACATGGCATGGGTTTTGGACCTTTCGCATGATCCTCATTCATTTAAATGTTCATTTATATATTCCAGAATATTCCCAGGGGCCTACTCTGTGCCAGGCCCTGGGTCTGGGCTGCTGGGATCCTAGACCTGTCTTTGCCCTCCTCGGGCTGCGGTCTGATGAGGGGAAGAGATAGGAGCAACTGGAACACAGTGGGCGTGATCCGTGTTGAGATGGGGAGATCTGGAAGGGGGTCGGGGGAGCCCGGGGAGGACTGCTGATCCTGCAGGGTCAGGGCAGACTTCCCAGAGGAGGTGAGTCCTGAATTGAAGTGGGAGCTAGGTGAAGGAAGGCGAAGGGTTCCAGGTGGGCGGACCTGCTTTGCAGGGGAATGGAGGTCTGCAAGAGTTTGGGTGGGATTGAATGGGGCAGTGACAGTTCAGTGTGGACCTGCTTAGCTTTGAATCCCAGTTACAGCGGTATAGGCAGTGTGATCTTGTGCAAGTGGCTTCACTTTTGAATCTGAGGTTTCTCATCAGTCTACTTCATAGGACCGTTGAGGAGCAGATGAGTTAAACATGTAAAGTGCTTGGGATAATGTATCAGTCACGAGTGAGTTTGACTGAAAGAAACAGAAAACCCAACTTCAGTTGCTTGGGCTATTGGAGCTTATTTTTCATATATAACAAGAAATCCAGATATAGGCAGATGTTGGTGTTGTCCCAGCAACTTAGGAAAATTAGTGTTTTATCTTTTCCCTCATGGTCATAAGATAGCTGCCACAACTCCTGCTGTTACATCAGTCTTCAAGGCAGGAAGGCAAAATCTTTCCCAGAAATGGCATCCTTTTCTTCAGCAGCAGTTCACTCACATCTCTTTGGTCAGAACTAGTCACATGGCTGCCCTTTGCTGCAAGGGAGTTTGGGAAACTGAGTATTTTGTAAGGGAATTAGGAACAACCCATCCAGAAATGCCTTCCACAAATCTTGAACAGCACTTGGTAAATGGCCAGGAAAAGGCAGCTGGTGTTATTAGGTCCATGAGGCTGGAGCTGAGGATGCATTCAGGGAAGAGGTGAGAGGCGAGTCTGGGTGCAGATCCTGCGAGGTCTTCACTGCCAGGCTAGGGAATTTGGACATGAACCCGAAAGCTGTGGGGGGCCTGAAGGATAATGAACTGAGTAGTGTGACATGATTTTAGAAACTTGGTGAGCTTCTTGAAGGCAGGTCCCAAGACATAATGTTCTGTATCCCTGGTCCCGAGGACAGGCCTGGCGGAATAAATGCACAGAGAAGAGTGAGTGGGTGATCATCCAAAAGAGCACCCCAGCTGCCTTGAGATGCAGAACAGACTTGAGGGAGCAAGACTGGGTGCAGGCAGCCCAGCAGAGGGCTGATGGAGAAGAGGTGCAGATGAAAGATGATGGGGCACGAACCCAGGCAGTGGCTATGGAGCTGGGTGGATTCAAGGGAGTTTGGGAGGCAGGACCCACAGGGCTTGGACATGAAAGCAAGGAAGAGGGAGGGTCAAGGCTGGGGTCTGGTTTCAAGAGCACTGGGGATGGTGGTAACCTTCTCTGAGCTGAGGAGGCTGGGTGAGGAATGCAAGAGGATGTGTTGAGTTTTGTTGGTGTTGGATTTGAGCAGTGTTGGGGGCCATAAGAGAGGATGCACCCAGCAAGCATCTGTATCTTTAGGTTTGGGAGTTCAGGAGAGGGAGAAGGGAGGAGGTTGAGATGTGAGAGTCACCCGTGGGCAGAGGGTGGGGGCACACCATGGGGTGGGATGGGTGTTAACCCATCAGCGGGACATGATGCGGAGCAGTGGCCTCCCTGACAAGCCCACAGATGAAGGCACTGGCCTCCTTGCCCTGCCCCAGCCCTGGCTTCCAGCCCAGCTGCCCACTCTGAGGGCCTGAGACCAAGCCACCATGCGGTAGGTGTCACAAACCACAGGTGACACCTCACGCTGCAGAGGCTGGGCCAAAACAGGGGCAACCAGCTCTACCTCCAACAGCCTGGGCAGAACCACCTGATAGACGAGGAAACCTTGCTCTGTTATTCTGAGCAAGTTGTTACTCCACGTTGCTGAGTCTCAGGGCCCGACTTTTTGGGAGACAAGAGATTCGTGTCCAACCAGGCACCCTAGGAATGTCTGCGGTTTGCAATGAAGTATCTCTAAGGGTCAAGAAAAGCAGTCCCCAGGCTAGAGAGAGTCAAGGTAGCCCACCCTTGGGCCCAGCTTGGGTCTCTGGGTGGCATCAGACCCTCTGTAGTAGGTGCAAGAAGCAGCTATTGGGTAATTCTGTGGCAGCAGACCCTGCCCACTACCCAACCAGTGGGCTCCCATTCCAGCCCCTCTCCTGGGATTCCAGGAGGAAGCTTCCCTAATGAGCCTCCAAGAGCGTCCCAACAGGCTGCACCCTCGGCAGCGGAGGAACCACACAAGGGAGCCACAGCTGGGTCCTATTCCTGTCTGAAGAAACCGCCCACCTGGGACATGGCTCTGCTGCCACCCCAATGGCCTGATGGTCCAACAGGACAGTCATCTCACAGTGTCCTCTGCCCCACAGACCAGGAAGGACACCGCAGGTGGGGAGATAGCCTGGGCAAGGGCCTGGAGACATGGCCGATGTCCAAGGATGTCTGCAGCCTGGAACTTCGCAGTGTCCCTGTAACTCACGACACCACACACCCTTCCAGCCTGACCTGGGCAGGATCAAGTTGCTGAAGTTTTATATGTCAATGAGCTGAACACTTAGAGGGTTCTGGACAAGTACAAGGTGTTCTAAAGCACCTTATGTGGGCAGTGGAAGGAACAAGGAAAAAGCAGGGAAGTTACTGAGCAGCTTCCCCTGAGTATGCGTGGAGAATGGGGGAAGGAAGGATTTAAACTTTTCTGGGATGAGGGGTCCTTATGAAGACTAAGCAGAAGGGCCTTGATGCAATAACACACACACGCACTTCTAGCAAGTCAGAAGCAAGGCTGGGCCTTGCTCCCAGGTCCCTGAACGCCACCCGAGGGCTTTTCCCTGCCAACTTGCAAGGGGCAGGGCCTTGGGGCATGCTTTTCTAGAGTGCCCTGGAAGAGAAACCCCAAGGGAAACACGGAGCCTGCATCTTTAGTATTTTAGTCAGTGCCTAGTCCTTCCTGCACTGACCCTGAAGCAACTTTCCCCAAACTGGAAATGCTGTGTTTCCTTGTCAATCCTCTGACTTATATCCTCCTTCCCCAACTCTACACCCATATATATCCCTTGTGGGAAGCAGACTTTTAAGATGACTCCCAATGATGTAGGCCCCTGTATATCTCTCTCTCGAGTGCAGGTGGAACCTGCGAATCTGATGGGACAGACGCTTCTGTGCTTAGGTTATGTTATTCTGCCCAGTTGGCTTTAAGAAAGGAAAATTATCCTGGGTGAGCCTGACCAAATCAGGGGGGCACATGGCAGAAAAAGAACCCCACAAAAAACAAAAAAAGAAACCTCCAGGAATCGAGAGTAGCCTCTGATGGAAAGCCAATGAGAAAACGAACCCCAGACCTACAACTGCAAGGAACTGAATTCCACCATCTGCCATTTGAGCTCGGAGGAGGACTCTGAGCTCCAGAAAGGAACACAGCCCACCCGGCACCGTCATTTCAGCCTCATGAGACCCCGAGCAGAGAACCCAGCTCAGTCGTGCCTGGACTCCCGAGCTAAAGAAGCTGAGAGATACTAAATTTGTGTTGTTTTTAAGCCACTGAGTTTGTGGTAGTTTGTTATGCAGCAATAGAGAACGAAAACACCACCCCTTCCCAATTTGGAGGAAGTTTTATTTTTCCCTCCTTAAACTCTAAATTGGCACAACTCACTCCTGAATGTCTGAAGTGTTGGTCAGAGAAGAAAAACAGGTTTGAAATGAAAGGCTGAAACAGGAGATCAAACCTGTTGGCACATTTTCATGAGTTCTCCTTTCCGTAGAGGTGATTTTTTTGTTTAAGTTTTGAACATTTTCATTACCACACACACAAAAATAATAAGAATAAAAATTAAAGTGAAAAAAAAAACAATTAAAGTTAAAAAGAACACTGGTCCCATTTTTCTACTCATCTATCCATACACCGGACGAAGGGGAGTGTGGTCCATATGGCTTTCTCAACAGAGGTGACATTTTGAGGCTGAAGGGAAGAGATAATGGATTTCAGGCAGTGTGAACAGAACTTGGGTACCTCGGAAGACAGGTGATGAAATAGATTCTGTTCTGCTGCCTGGCGGATTACATTCAGTTCAGAGCTCAAATCTTTAAGAGGACTGTCTTTAAGAGACAGACTGAAATCCACTGGGATCAGGCACCCGGCTGGCAAGGTGATGAACTCCACGTGTTATGTAGGGTTGTTGTAGGAAATGAGGGTGTTTTCCTTAGGGAGGAATGGACTCAGTGGGGTGTGACTGTGGCCTTCAGGTCACTGGACATGGCACCCCAGGGGACTTGCCTGCTCTCAGGGCTGGATAAAGAGGAGATGCAATACTTTGAGGGTAGCGAGCTCCTGGTCTGGGAGATGTTCTACCATAGGCTGGACAACAGCTTTTCAGACAGAGAGAGAGAATTCATGCTTCATATGGGAAGTTGGATGAGTACAATGGTTTAGCTACATCAGAACCACCTGGAGAGTTTAGAAATACAGATTCACTGAATATGGAATGGAGCCTGGAAGTCTGTATTTTCTTTTGAGAAAAACTTCACCAAACTTTATTGAAAGCTTGGGGCTAAGAGAAGTGTAAAAACAGAATACCTTGCATGTGCATCTAGAGGAGGACGCCGCTGGGAGTCCCCCAGACCCCAGCTGGCCTCAGGCTCCTGGTCAGCACTTCCCTTCTTTGCCTTCAGCTCTCTCCACCTGTTGGGTGCCACTTCGTCACCCACCCTCCTCCTCAGGAGCTCCAAATATGGCCTTGGACTGTCTTGGCATCCCACAGAGAGTTGAGAGAATTTTGTCTTAGGTTGTTTCTCCAAAAGCAGGTCCTGAGACAAGAACTTGATGCAGGTGGTTTACTGGGGAGATGATTCCAGGAAACACAAGCGGGGAGGGAAGGGAGGGGAAGTGAGGCAGGGAAGGGAGAAAGCCAAAGAAAAATGCATTTGATTGGCAGGTGGCCACTGGGGGTGACTGGGCTCATCCTGTGGGGGACCTTCTGAGGGACCGTGAGGGCACAGCGCAGAGCTGCCCAGTGGGGGTGGGGCGGCTGGGCATTCACCCACAGCCCTCCTCCCTCACTGGTTGAGGGCTGCCCCTGGGGGTGTTAAATCCCAGGCTG
>PVKY010002266.1:0-26474 GCA_004027775.1 Bradypus variegatus | reverse complement strand
AGTCTCTTCCTTGACCTCATCGCCACCTGCTGCCTGGAACCATTCAGAGTCGCCGCCCCCCACCCCCAATCCTACTCTTCCTTCATTCTCCCAGGGGGAGAACAGGCCGGTGGGCCCTAGGTGCTTGGCCTCCTTCTAACCTGGAACCAGGGCTCAGCCCAGGATTTGGCATAAGCTGAGCAAACAAAGGGAGGGGCAGGAGACACTCACTCTGGAGGTGTAGTAGATCCGAAGCACCGGATTCCCAGACAGGTCGATCACCTTGTGACTCTCGCTGCCTCGGACCACAGAGCTGGAGGGGAAAGTGGCAGGAGACCGTGAGCTCATCTTACCACCAACCATCTAATCTGCACATCAACCCCACGTGGTGGATACCAGGACCGACACGGCGGTACAGGTGAGGAAGTGGGGCTAAGGACCAGGGACAGAGTCAGGATTCGGATGCCACATTCAAAAGTCCTCACATCCCTTCCCAAGAACTAACAAGCCATTTGGAATCCTGGAATCTGGAGGGTTTCAGGGATCACTCAATCTAATTGTCAACTGGACTGAAGCTGGGATATGACTCACCCAGGGGCCTTTGACAAAGCAGAGGCTAAAAACAGAGGCCTTCCGGAAGCCTGAAACCATCCCAGACAATCTCCCATCTCATCTCACCCCACCCCACTGCAGTGTTGCCTTCAACTGGTTGACCCCCCCACTCCTACCCCCCACCAGGAACCCCCAGAACTGCCACAGACCTGTGGAGGTGCAGCCAATGGCTGGCCACATCCAAGCTCATGCTGAGCTGGAAGAGAAGGGTGGCTCGAGGGTACAGCAGGGCCAGGTTGACCAGCAGGCACATGGTGGAGCACCGGTCTGTCAGCATGTCCAGCATGGCCCCAAACCGTGTCCCTGAAAAATTGGGACTATTAGGTGTAAAGGGGCTGTGGAGAGGCCATTCCACAACAGGTCCCGTGTTTGGTCTATTGCTCTGAAGCCGAGTCCAAAGGAAAACTGAAAATGCCCACCGTCTGCACTGCCTGGGCTGCTGTCAGTGGGTGTGAGGTCAGCAGGCAAGGGCACCATGACATGAAATGAGAAGATGGGAGTGTGGCAGGAACAGTGAAGGATGGGGGTGGGAAAGCCATTCCTACAACTCAATCCCAGAAAAGGAGTCCAGATCAAGACAAGAAGACTTGAAGTCTCAGAGGTGGGTCTGGAGGACAGACCAAAGTCTTAGTCAACCCTCCGGAAACCAATCCTTCCCTCTCAATCGTTCCTCTAAACACACCTTCTGGAGAGCCTGTGTCTTGTGCCTGGTGCACAGGAGACCATCAGGAAACACTTGTTGAATGGCGCCTTGGTCAAACAGACCCTCCTCACTGCCACTGCCACAACCAGTCTTGCTATCCCATACCCCTCACAATCAGGAAGTTCTTCTCAAGAGCTACCTTAGATCCCTTGTGCTACCAAACAAGATGAGAATGACAGAGCCCTTCAGCCTCCCAAGTCCTGGCACTCCCTAAGGTCCTGAGGAGGCAGGGGGAGGGGCAGAGGGTTGCTGGGCCCCTAAGCTGGCTGGGAGGGGCGTCTGTCACCTTGATTAAGGGTTCGAGCGGCGTGTCCATCGAAAGCGTCCAGCAGTCCGCTGAGCAGGTAGAAGGAGGAGGCCGTGAGGGGGCAGCAGGGCATAAAGTAGAAAGCAATGATGGCGAAGACGATCCGGGCATAACCTTGAAATGGGGAAGGAGTGAGACAGGAAGGTTAGGGGTCGCGATCAGGGAGCCCGCCCGAGGTCCTTCGTTCCTCCCGCTGGCCCGGGGCTGCGAGCGGCACTCACCGATGAGGTTAGGCACGAATAGGAAGATATTTTCGCCCGGCATCGCCACGGCTCCCTCGCCGCCCAGGGCTGGCTCCGGAGGTGCAAGCTCTGTCCTATCCCAGCCGCGCGGCCTCACCCTCTGGCCCCGCGCATCGGCCGCGCCAGCTGCCTACAGGACCCCGCCGCCCCGGCGCGGCCCCAAATGTGAAGGCTCGCAGCCGGCGGGAGCATGGGCTGCCCCAGCTGTGTGCGGGGTGAGGGGGCGCGCGCACAGCCCGCCTATCCGCTGGGCAGCCCCGCGCCGCCGCGCGCCCGCCCCGCAGGCGCCCCCGCCTCCAGCTGTGGCCCTGCTGTTCCAGCTGTGCTCTGCTTCCGGGAACCCACCCTTCTGCGATCGCCGTGGCAAAACTGGAGAGAAAGGGGAAAAAACGACTTTAAAAAGGGCTCCTGCCCCTTTAAGGCCTGCCCGCTTCCTTTTCCTTCTCCTTCCTCCTCCCCTCTCCCTTGGTTCGTAACAAAGTACAGAGGGAGGAGGGGAAGCAAAGAACCATCGAGTCCGAGTCGAGGAAGGAGCTGAAAAAGACAGAAAAAGAGAAGGATGACTACACAAATCTCTCTAGTTTCCTTTTTAACGGAGATGTGACTTCCTAGAGACAAAGATGAGGAAAGATTCCGTCCGCCTGTGTGTTTGCATCCCCGAGAAGCGAGGTTCTTTGGTACAGTCCACATGTTTTCTTCCCCGCCCCCTAACCTTCTGGCCTCATTTGCTCTCGCTGGCTCCAGGCTACCAAATGACGGCTAGAGAGGCTGGGGAGAGCGAGCGAGAGCGAGAGCGAGAGAGAGAGAGACACTTAGGGCCGGGTTGCTTCTTGCTCGCCCCCTGGTGGCCGGAGGATCAGGTTCCAGGCTCCACCCTAAGTGACCTTCCCAGGCTTCGGAAGCGTCTGGCGCTTGGGGTTGTCGCCCCCAAAGAGAGACCTAAAAGGCGGTGGAGGACAAGCGGGAGGAGCGATCGGGGAATGCCAGGAAAATGCCTCCCTCCCACCGCCTTCGGTTCTAGAACCCCTAATACAGCCCCCAGCAACGGGGCTGCCGGAACCTCCACTGACACCAAGGTTCTTACGGCAACGGGTAGCGGCGTCCCCCTCCTTCCAACCTTCCTCCCCGTCTCAGACTCCCCGACCCCCTTCCCCCGCGACCAAATCCTGTAGTAACAGCCGCCGCAGAGGCCCCTTCGACCTCCCCATCTCCCTTCCTGCCGAATAGCCCAAGATTTCAACCCATCTGCCAGCTCCGGGGCGGCAAGTCGGCTGCCTTGGCTCGGGGAGGCCTCGGGAGGGAAGGAGAGTCTCACTGGGCGACATGGGGCAGGAGGTTGAGGGCGTCTCCCAGGAAGAAATAAGACAACGAATTTTTTCATAGAGAGAACTGAGACAGCGGGATGGCTCATCCATAGGCCTTGTTTAAATTTGGCCCCAGGAAATGGTGAAGGGATGGGTTTAGCGGGAAAGGGGGCTGGCTTCTCAGCCTAACACAGGCTTCATCTGTTCTCAGGGGGATGGCATCTACTCCTACCAGGAATGAGGAGAAAAAGGGCAGGTGGCTGTCCCCACCTGCATCCTCCATGGGTGGAGCCTCGGTGAGCACTGGGAACATGGAGGGTGGGACAGGGTAATAAAGGGGAGAGCTCCTAGGCTGAGGCACCCAGCCCAGCACCTGAGCCAGGAGCCCCGTTTCCAGCCCTGAGACCCACCATCCCTGAGACTCTCGCCACAACCTTGAGCTCTTAGGCCCAGACCCGTAGCCCCCAGCATGACTCTCAGGCACCCCCAAAGACTGTCCCCCAGGACCTTATAGGTCAACTCTCAAGGCTCAACCCTCTTATCCCAGACTTTTTTATACCCAGAGCCCACAGCCTGCAAGCTCCAGGCCCAGGACTCCCGTGTAGGAGCTTCCAGGCTGAGCCCCTCTGACTTCTTTTCCAGAAGGTTTCCTTATCTCGTTCTGAGGAATTCCTGGCCCAGATCAGCAAACAACTCACCGATGAGGCCTTGTTTATCGCTGGTTACCACATAAGCCCCACATCCACCAAGGAAAAGCAAACGCAAGACCAAGGGACTCAGATATCCAAACAAGGTGTCCCCCATCCCAGGACCACTGTGTCGCCTGAGACCCTCCCACATCCCTAGTTCTCGTCCCTGACCCTCTCCCAACCACAGCTGACCTCTCCAAGGATCTGTGCCCATCTTGCCCATCTCCCAGCCAGCCCCAGGACCTGTGCAGTACTCCCTCCCACTAACTCGGTCCCCTCTCCATACCGCCTGGCCAAGAATCCGCCCAGCCCCTTTTGCCTTACTCACATCTCTTTCTGGCCATGGTGTTAGTCATTTCTCTGACTGAGGCCTCTACTTCCAGTGTTCATCACCAGGACTCGAGGCACAGATACCTGGTGAGTGAGGCCTCAACGCAGTTGCCCTTTGTCCTGGGAGAAAGATGAGTAGCCGGCAGGGGAGAGAGTGAGGGTTTGACAGCATCCCAGCAGGGTAGGGGGATTTTGAACCATGCAGTTCCAAGTTTTTAGCTGTCTCCCTTCTCTTCTGCCTTCTCTAGCTCTGACAGAAGCTGCACTCGCACCAAGGCACACCTCCTGCCATCCCCTCATGAGAAGGTAGGACAGGGCCAGTCATTATTCACCAAACAGTGAGAGCTCTCACCGTATTCCAGTCCGTTTTAGGAGCTTGGGACTCAGAAATGAATGATGCAGTCCCTGCCCTTGAGGAGTTCATGGTTTAGTGTGGGGACAGACAAGTGGAATGGCCAATTACAATGTAATGGTGGGTAAGTGGCCATGATAGAAGTGGAGACTATGAGAAGAGTGCCTATCCCAGCCTCAGCTGGGGCAGAAAGGAAAGGAATCATGGAAGGCTTCCTAGAGGAGGTGACACCTAAAGAAAGAAGACTTTACTAGGAAAAAAGGTCTGGTAGGGGGTATTCCAAGCAGTGAGGATTGCTTCAGTGAAGGCACAAAGCTGGAGACTCAGGAGGCTGTGGGGATTTTTGTGGGTACTTAGGGTGGGGGAGAGAGTGGGACCAGAAGCGCTTTAACATGCTGAAGTCTGCAGGCAAAGGAGGCAGGAAGTAATCCTGCACCTCAGTAAGATTCGGCTGTTCACCTGCAGGTGAGGAGCCACTGAAGAGTTCTGAGTAAGGGGGTGACATGGTCCACTCCCATGGCTGGCATTTTAAATCAGTGACTCTGGTGGTCAATGGGGAGGGTGAACTGGAAAGGGGAGATGCTGGAGCCAGGGAGGCTGGTTAGGAATTGCTTCAAGCCTAGAGATAATGGGGCCTGAACTGTCACAGTAATAGCACAGGTAGGGAGGAGAGGCAGAAGTGAGAAACAAAGACCAGGCAGATTGTCCGAGTTTGGTCACTGATTAGAAATTGTAGGGAAAAAAACGCAGGAATCAGGCAATTCCCACCCGGGATTCTGACTTGGATGATATAAATCTGATCATATCCTGCCTTTGTTCAGAACTTGGCAATAGCTCCCCATTTCAGGAAAAATCAAAAGTCCTGCAGTGGCTTAAAGGCCCTACATGATCTCATCGCTCACCCCCACCAGTTGTCCCTCTGACCTTATTGTCTGTAACTATTTCACTTGTTTTCACAGTCTGGGTCATACTAACTTTCTTATTCTTTCTGGAACATGCCAGGGAGGCTCCTATCTTTGGACACATTGAATATGAGGTGCCTGTGGGAACTCCAGGTGGAAATACCCTGTAGACAGTAGGAAACAAGGATTCGAAACTCACTGGAGAGGTCTGGAAGTCATCAGGAGGGAGTTGGAAGTTGAAGGGTGTGCAGTCGGTTACCCTGGGCAGGGCAGGGCAGGGTGGGGAGAGCTTGTGCAGAGTGAGAAAGAAGTGGGTACTGAGGATGGAGCCCTGGAGAACATCTCTGTGTAAGGGGCGGGCAGAGGAGGAGCAAGGGGTTTGTGAAGAAGGCAGAAAATGTTTACTGAGTGTCTCCTGTGTGCCAGTTCCACCAGGCCAAGGGATAGACATTTTTTTTTCTGCCTGGCCCTCTACTTCCAGGGTTCATCACCAGAACCAAAGGCAAAATACAGCTGAGAACAAGCCACTGTCCTTGTTCTCAGGGAACTGGCTCTCTAGTTTCTTTAGGACATTCATTCTCTGTCAATTGGGCTTTGGTGTTGGGAGCAGCTTGAAGTGGGGGAAGAGCCCTGGGCCTGAGTCCTGCGTTGGCAGTTGGCGTTGTGCAGGTTGCTTTCCTCCACCTCCCTGTTTGCTAAGGGTGAGCTTTGGACAAGCTGCTCTGTGAGCTCACTCTCTGCCCAGATGGTAGCTTCTCCCTCCTTCCCAAGTGGCACTTGCTTGAGGATTTCATCCTGAGCTAACACCTTCCCCTCATCCACCTGCCACCCACCATGGTCCCAGGAGTCTTTCCTTCCTCATGCTCAAGAAAGAACATGGAAGCCAAGGATCCTGGAATTGTGGGGAATTGTAGTTGGTTAACTTGTTGGTTGGGGAATAGGTAAATGATGGGGGTAAGTAAATTGGCGGATGGATAAGTGGATATATTAATTGGACACTTATTAAGCACTTTAACATGTGTTGTCCCTGCTCTAGGAGCTGGAGTACAGCAGTGAAGAAAATAGAGTCCCTGCTCTCAAGGAGTTTAAAGGGGGGGTGGAGGATTGTATGGAAGAGAGATGAGTGGGTGGGTGGATGGGTAGATGGATAGTTACAATGGATGGAAGGATGGATGGATGGATGGGAATGGTTAATTGATGAGCAGGAGGAGAATGGTGGGTGGATGGGTAGATGAATGGATGGGTGAAAGATGGAAGGATAGAAAGACATGAGCCTGATTATACCAAAGCTAAATGTCAATAATAGAGAGATATAAAGGGTATGGGGTTTTTTTCTTCAGAAGAAATGCAAATATTCTCATATTGACTGTAGTGGTGAATGCATAACTATGAGATTATACCAACAGGCATTGATTGTACACTTAGGATGGATTGTATGGTGTGTGAATAAAACTTAAAAAAAATTAAAAAGACATGAGCCTTGGGTCTGTCTAAAGGGTCAAAGGCTCTTATTCTTTTCTAGGGTGCGCTGCCAAGCAACTTGACGTCTGGAGGAAGATGATCCCAACTCACTCTGGTGCTGCTCCTGGCCTCTTGTGCACCCCCCTATTTTGTCCCTCGAAGCATGCCTCAAAGCTCCTCTTTTACACCTTAGTTTTGAAGGGACTACTGGCTATGAGCAGCATCACCCTTGAAAACCCCAGAATGTTCCAGAACCATCCTACAGCTCTCCACCCTTAATCAACAAGGACACTATGAGGAATCAGACTTTAATAAAGAGCCAGGGATCCTCTCCTCCCCCCAACTCAGGGAGTGTCCTGGTGTGGCTTCTGTGAAAGGCAGCATTACCTGGGGTGCAGAGGCAGGAGGTGTGCCTCCCCCACCCCCACCCCAGATGTGGAAGCTGGGTGTGGCAGAGCGTTGGAATGGTTTTAATTCAGACAGTTATCCATAGCTGCCTGTTGGCAGATGCAAGCTCTTGGATCGAAACCTAGCTCCTAGCCAAACTCCAGCACTTAGAACCTAGGTCGGCAGCATCTGGAAGTGGCCACCTTGGCTTCTGAGGGGCCACTTCTGTTACCAAGGACCCTGAGTCATGGCCTCTCCCCTCCGAGCTCTGGGGCCTCATCCGTCTGGGGACACTGCATACCTACCAGCCAGAAGGCAGTGGGTAGATTTTGCAGTTTGCGTTTACATCCCAGCTTGGCCACAACTCTGAGCTTCAGTTTCCTTATCTGAAAAATGGGAATTATAAATTGTCCCTGCCTCAAAAGGGTCCTTGTGAGGCTTAAAATGCATAATGCATTTAATGCATTTAGCACACTGACTGGCACAGAATAAAGGGTCAAAACTGAAGCTATACAGATGAATTTGGCTCATGTTCAACTCCCTTGAGTATTTCAGCATCCTTTTGAGTATCCTAAAATTCTTAAATTGTATTTAAATATAAAATTTTAATCGAGCAAAATTCAGTTAGTCTAGGAAAGGTGTTTGAGACAGGCAGGCTACACTGTCCTGACAGTGTTCAAAAATAGTTAAGGTAAAAAAGATCACCCACAAGGATACTAAACAAGCCCATCATTTATGAATGCTGCAAATCTGAGCAATACTTGGAAGAAATGTAAGCACAAATATGCTTAAAATGCCAGAAAGATTAAAAGAAGAAGCAAAACGGTACACTTGAATGGATGGAAAAATTCTCAAAAAAGGGTGGAACTTTAGGAAAACTGGTCATGAGACACATCAAGAGCTCTTTGTCTCCTGCCAAACTGGTGGAAGGGGAGCTCCTGCCACCTGTCTCCCAGATAGAAGAGCCTACAAACATCACGTTCTGTTGGAGAGGCAGCCGAGGCCCAGACACCAACTTGTCCCAAACTAAAGCCAGGCTTTTTGACCCTAGGCCAGTCCCCTGGATATTGCCCTGTGCCCAGTTTGGGATTTCCCTCTTTGTTCCCCTTCACTCAGCCCCCTCTCCAGAGTGCACCATCACCACCATTCCCACCTCCCCAGACCCCAGTAGCCCAGTTACAAATGGTGATTTTCTGTTTATTGTTCAAAAATGAAAATCCAGAAGCAGAGGTGAAGTTGTGGGTTGGGGAACTGTAGGAAGGGTGCAGGGGCCTTGTCCCAGCTCTCCCCTTCACCATTCTTCTTCTGACTCTCCAAGGCCAGGAGTTAGGCCCGGGGCCAGGGCATCTGGGAGGAGCAGAGCCTTTGTGGCCGAGGGGTCGGCAGATCTCTCAAGGTGACGGGGCAGTCCTTGTGGGGTGCTCTGGGCTGGAGGATTGCAGGGGAGCTGAGTTTCCCTCCCAGGGTCCAAAAGCCAGTGATGGGCACAGAGGGTGAGGGCAAGCCCCTGGTTTGGCAACTGAGAAGAGGAGGCTTTGTGTGGCAGGATGCTGGTTTATTTATGAAGGGTCTCCAGGGCCATGAAAGCCCCCTGGTGGGGTTGGGAGACTATTTACAAGGCAGGGAGGAGAGGAGTCAGGAGTCAGGGACCAGGTCCTGTCAAATTGCCTGCCTAGAGTGAGGAGGGGAAGGGCATCCTTGGTCCTGTGGCCTTGGTGTCGAGGATCAGATGGAAACTTCATATTCCCGTGTATCCTGGAGGTAGAGAGAAGGGATCAGTTGCTGGTGCAGAATGAGGATGGAGAAGGCACAAAATTGGGGAGAGTTATCCAAAAGGTGGAGGAGTTTTAAAGTAGCACATCCCTGGGGGTTGGGGGGCTTGTGGTGGGGATGGGGCTGAATGTGGCCAATGGTTGCATTTGGTTCTTCCTACGATGTCTTAAAATCACATAAAAATCTGAATTTCTGGCTTGTCTGGGACAACTGGAAGATCTGGCAGTCAGACCTACAGGATGGAGCTGCATATAGATGGTGCAGGGCACAAGTTCTCTGTTTAGCCACAGACCTCACTGCTCCCTACTATACCTGAGTTGCTGTGCTAATTCAGTTTGAAATTTCCAAATCAGAGATTACAGAGTCCCTTGAGAGGAGGCTATGGAGTCCTGGAGCTGAGAACTGTAGCACCCCAGGGGTCAGGGAAAGGCTCACCCCAGCTTCATAGAGTGGGTTGCTGAAGTCTGACTCCACAGTGATGGGGCTGTAGGAGTGGGAGCCAGAGAAGCCAAAGAGAGATTTTCCCTGCAGCCTGGGAAAGCAAGAGGACAGAGGACCTTATCAACAGGTGGGCCCCAGAGCTCCCCTTGCCTCCTGGCTCCTGAGCCAGGCAGGTGGGAGGTCTGTCCCAGCCAGTGGCTCCCCGATGGGGCTACTCACTTGGTGTAGTATACATAAACGCCACTGCCAAGGACAATGACCAAGCCTAGGGGCAGCAGGATAGCCAAGGCCAAGTTCCCACCTTCCAGCTGCCGTGACGGGTCTGTGGTCTGGGTCACTGGTGGGGAGGAGGAGAGGCCAGTGATCAGGAGCTGGGCCCTGCCCTGGCCTCTCCCGGCCTCCTGCCCTGAGCCCTGAACCCTGGGCCTTACCCCTCCAGAGCCTGGCCTCCTGCCCCCAGCCTCTGCCTCGCCCTCCCGACCCGGCCAGGGCCTGGGTCTCCACCTGTGCCCTCACTGACCTTCCAGTTTTCGGTTGTCCAGGAGCTCCTCATAGGCCACTGCAGGGAGAGGGGGAGGGGGACGGGGTCTGAGCCAGGGAGGGGAAGGAGGGTGGGTAGAGGGCCGGGAGCCCAGTGGGGCTGGGCTGGACAGCCTGGTTCTCTCTGCCCTCTGCTCAACCTAAACTCTGTCCTTCCCTTAGGGGAGGCACGGGCAGGGGAGGGCCTTCTTCCTCCTTCTCCAGACCCCTAAAAGTTTGGGGATCCTGAGGCAGCCAGGTCTTTGGAATTTGTCAGATAGGGAAACTGAGGCCTATTCAGAGATTGCAAGGGGCTTCCAGACCCAGGCCCCCTCCAGTGCATCCTTTAGGCTAATTCCATGACCCCAAATTTCCCCAGGACTTCTAGACACGCCTGTGAGGCTGCAGCACCCAGGAGGGGAATGAGGTGCTCCGCAGAGTCCCCCATTGATCTGGAATTTGCTTCCTGACTCTCCCAGCCCTGGCACTCCCAGACACTGATATGCCCTCCTGCCTCCTGCCCTGATGCCCAGGCACCTTTGCAGAGTGGGGGCTGGCTGGTCCACTGTGAGGGGTGGCCAGGCACGCAGGTGATGGTGACCTCGCCAATGAGCTCAAAGCCCTCGTAGCAGAAGAAGCGCAGGGACTCGCCCGCCTGGTAGTGATGCTTGTATAACGTCTGGTAGCCATTCTCGGGAACCCCAGGGTTAAGGCACGGCTCATACTTCACTGCGGGGAAAGTGTCATGTGTCAGCTGCGCTGCCGAGCCGGCCCAAGGCGTGCAGACAGGACCTCCTGGGGTCACCCAGCCACCTTCCCAGTACATCCCCCAGACTCACGGGCGCACTTGGGGACCCGGTCGCTCCACTTGGGCGTGCCTGTGTCTCGGCTGTAGCAGGTGAGTACGGCCGCCCCCTCCAGGGTGTACCCCGGCAGACAGCGGTACTGGACGTGGGAGCCCACGGGGAAGCCAGCATCCGAGGCAGTGCGGTGGCCATTGGTGATCTCACCGGGGTCGGCACAGGTCATGACTGTTGTGGGAGGGCAAAGTCAGGGGCAGCTAGGGCCTCAGTTCCTCCAGGGCTCCCCCAGAAGCTTAGGGCTGGGAGCCTCTCTGAGCACCACCCCCACCTCCCACCACTTCCTCAGAATGAAGAGAGCAGTGGAAAAAAACTCAAAATTCAGTACATTTTCTATTTCAGGCTTCTTCTGGGAAATAGGATAGTTGGGGCAACCACAGGCCCCGCCATACTGAGGGAAACCTTCGAAATATTTACCACCGTACCAGAGCACACACTAACCAAATACCTGCAGAGTCAGCCCCGCATGGCAGACTGTCTGGGAAGGACCAGCAGTGGCCCTGTTTAAGGGGCATGGCCCTCCTCTCCCATCATTCCTTGCACACCCAGCCCATGTCCCACCTTTACACTAGCTGCTTGCTGACCCTGTTTTGGGAAGGTCACCATCATCGTAGCCTTTGTCTTTTCTTTTCTTTTATGTCTAACCTGTGCCAGTCACCCTGCTAAGCATTTTGCAAACAATATTGTTTCACTCTCATGATACCAAGAGGTCAATGTCACTGTCATCTCTGATGGAATTCAGAGCTGCCAAATGACTGGCCCATGATCACTAGGTCAGAGAGTGGCAGAGCTGGGACCTACTTGAGGCCACTGCCATGCAGCACTGGACTGAGTCAGGACCATCACATCTCAGCTTAGCCTCAGGCTCATTGTCAAGGTCAGCCTTGGGCAGGCTCCCTGCTGAGCCTCATCTGGTCTCTTCCTCTGAGACAAGCAGCAAGCAGCCGGGCCCGCTGAATTCTCAGCGGCATCCAGGCCTGTCATCCTGTGAATCCCTCCAGGGATGGGGGGAGCTCACTGCTTCCTCAGCAGTGTCAGCTGGAAACTCTTCCTTGTGTCCAGCCTAAATCTGGCTCCCTGAAACTTCTCTCCGTGGGTCCCGCCACTGCCCCCAGGGGCCACGTCGGAAACCCATCATCCACCCTGTGGCAGGCCCATCTCCTTCAGGGGTCACCTCCTCTGCGAAACCTCCTGCCCCAAACCTGAAAGTCCATCCAGCCCTCTCTCCCAGCCCTTCTCCAGACCTACAGGCAATGTGCACCTTTTCACTCGCTCTTTACAACTCCCTGATCCTATTTCACCTAGCGGGAAGCCCAGGCCCGCAGATGCCAAGCACCTTGCTGAAGTCACCCAGCAGTTACCACTGTTCGGTTATCTGTCCCTCTCCCAGACTGACCCCCGTGCGCATAACCCCAACCCAGCACAGGGCTTCAGTGACGGCCTTAGATAAATCAAGTGCTCTGACGCGTCGTGGCCTTGGCAAAGGGGAGGAGCGGCGGGATTCCGGCGGAGCAGGGGAGGGTGGGAGCCGGGCCTTGACAAGGAAACTGGGACAGAGTCCTGAACGTTGGAATAGAGAGTCACAGCCAGAAAAAGATGAGCGCAGGACCCAGGTGCGCGGGAATAGAGGCGGGGCACGGATTGGAGGGGCGGAACTCAAAGGGCATGGGGTGGGGCCAGGAGAGAAGGCGGGGCCAAGGGCGGGGACAGGGGAGGACGGAGGCAGGCGGCGCCCCGAGAGGAGGGGGCGGGGCCCGGGCAGAGGGGGGCGGGGCCCGGCTCACTCTTTTGGCAGGCGGGCGGCGCGGCGCTCCAGGACAGGTCCCACTGGCAGGTGAGAATGTCGGACCCGAGCAGCTCGTAGCCCGGCTCGCACTGGTAGGTGAGCACCGTGCCCCGGATCAGGTCCCCGTGGGACGCCGTCCTCCAGCCCCACTCCGGGGGTGGCAGCTCGGGGCACGTGTCGTTCCTCGGGACCTCTGCAGGAGTGGGGGACTACGAGTCTGAAGGCTGCCCTTCGACTAAGAGCGCCCTTCCAGCCTCGGGGGCCTCGCCCCGGTGCCCCCCTCTCGGGATCTCTGGCCTGCGGGATCCCTGCCCATCTCGGGACCCTAGCCCCCGGTACCTTTGAAGTGCAGCACGAAGCCCTGGCCCAGGCCCGGGTTCGGGGGCCCAGGCGGTGCCTGGAACTGCAGCGTGAGGTCGGGCCCGGAGGAGAGAAGGCGACGGCGCGGTTGAGGTCCGCGCAGCTGGGCCAGGACTCGGGCGCTGGGGCCGTCCCCGTCGAACAGCGTCAGCATGTCCCCTTCGCGCACGTTCAGGCTGCAGGGGGTGGGGCCAGATGTGGGGGCGGGGCTACGACTGGCCTTGCCCACCCAGTTCTGCCCAGTCCTCGCTCTGTCCGTGAGTGAAATCCTACCTTCTCCAGCCCGCCCCGTACCCCCTATCCCACGCCGGGCCCCGCCTCAGCTTTGACCAATCATGGGCTTCTCCCCTTCGCCAGGCCCTCCAGGGTCCACCAGTTGTGGGCATCTCCCAGTTGCTGAGGCCCAGTCCCCAGCCCAGCTCCACGCTGGCTCACTCTCCAGCCTCTCCTCCGTTTCCACCAGCATCCCAGGCCAGCCCCGCTCCACTCTGACCAATCACGGACCAGGTTCTGGACCATCCCGCCTAACTCTAGGCCCTGCGGCGGCAACATCTCCTCCCTGGCCATGCCCACTTCTGGTTGCGTCCAGTCAACATGACCAGCTCACGCCATATCAGCCGACTGGATCCCCCCACCCCCACCTCCACTTTGGGTGCTGGTGATGATGCAATAGCTTGGGCCCAGATCCCTGGAAATCACTCCAGGGGTAGCCCCCTGAAACCACCGAAGCCTTTGAGACACCAGACCAAGCCCCGCCTTTTCACAGCAGCCCTTGAGGAAGGCTGTACTGCCCCCATTGACTTGACCAAAGTCATCTGGCTAATAACTTAGGTCTAACTAAGGTGAACCCTTAATTGCCTCTTTTATCAGACCACATATTCGCTGATTCTTGTGTACAAATACAAGAGCAGCTCAGAATGCAGGTGGCACATCGTCAGGCCCTCCAGGGCTGAGCCCACACCCATGGCACCCTCTGCAGGGCCCAAACATACATCTCAACTTGGAGCAAGATGCGCTTCTCCTCCTGGACGTGCAGGCCCCACACACAGTCCTGGCCCGGGCTGTAGCTCTGGGGCCAGTCGGGAGAGAGGACCACACCAGCTGGCTCCGACAGCTCCCCTCCACACATGGCTGCGGTAGAAGGGGGTCATGTTCAGGACTCAGGTGGGGAGACAGTCTCTGTTTCACCACAGTCCTCACACTCCCAACGGCATGCACCACTTCACACGTTTCCTGTGATCACTTAGCCATCTGTTTCTTGCTACTCCTAGGTCCTGTTGTGCCCAGTCCCCAGTGCTGCTCTTAATTAACCCTGCTCTCCAGGCTTCTCATCACCACCCTCCATGACTTAGCCTAACCACATTCTGGCTCTTGAAGACACTTGGGTTTGTGGCTCCTCATACAAGCTCCCCAATTATTCAGCTAAGGAAACCGGGGCTCTGAAAGAGACATGGCTTTGTATTTGTCCAAAGCCTGGGTTGATTTGGCTTGGATATGGAGGACTCCCTCCTGAATGGCCTCCTAGGACCCCCCCACCAGCTCATGGGGGAGTCTTTAGACTGAAGGACTCCCTGGGGATGGGGGACGGGTGGGGCTCACCTTTGCAGGCTGGTTCTGTGTCGTTCCAGTGAGGTTCTGTGGGATCCACGCATTCGATGGCATTAGGGGGGCCGGGGGGCTCCAGGGCATATCCTGGGAGGCATGAGAAGGTGACCAGTGCCCCTGGGCGGTACTCAGGGTCCGTGGTGGTGACGTTGCCATGTGCCAGGAAGGGAGCGAAGCAGCGGTCCTCCTCAAATGCTAGGGAGGAGTCAATCACAGAAACTAAGGACAAGGACAGGTCTTAGGTCTTAAGGGACCACAACCAGGGACTTTGGGCTGAATGCAGGTGTCCTTTGGCCACTCATTGGGATTTTTTAAAAAACTGAATGCACTTGGGCTTAGCTTTCACTCTCCACTTTGCCAAAAATCCAAACGCTCCTCCTTCACACATTCCTGTGTTCCCACCAGAGTCTTCAGAGGGAATCCACTAGGCTAGTCAAACCCCAGCCAGCCTCCTACAAATACAGGAACTGAGGTCCACAGACAAAAAGCTACTTTCCCAGGGTCATACAGCAGGGCAGCAGTGGAACCCAGTCTTCAAACCCAGGTTGCTTGATACCCAGCCATGGATACTTGGCCCTGGACACTGTTAAGTATGTGTTTGTGGGTGTGCATGGGTTTGTGGGTGTGCATGGGTGGGCGGCAAAGTGGAGGTGCCCTTGGGGAACTGGCTTATGTAGGTCCTCAAAAAAACAACTCTTAGTTTCTAATCACGTCTGGTTATCCAAGATGTTGTTAGAATCTCAAAGGCAGCTGATGCAAAAGCTACTGAGTTCTGACTTGAACACTTGCAGGATATATTAGTTTTTTTACACCTGGTCACATCTTAGCTGCAAAGTTACCCATGAGGTAAGGTGCCTCTCATAAAAATGGGGACCCGAAAGCTCCCAGACTGGCAATAGCCTACAGTCATGGAACCAGGCCTCAAACCAGGGGCTCCTACTAAAAGGCTAGTGTCCTTTGCATTTTAGTGTTCTCAGGATCTATCCCACAATTTATTTCTGCAGATCCACTGTGCTATTTCACTGTTACTTAACACAATAAGGTGGATGTAAAAATCCTATTCACCCATCAGGTCCCAGTGCCAATTGTATTTCTCTCATGATTCATACCAGGAACTAACCCCAACCATCTCGGGGCACTTCACTTTCTTTGTCTCTCTCCTACTACTGTTTGCCCAAGACCTCTGCTCCAGACACACTGAAATTCTGTTTCCCAAACATACCAGGCCTTTCTCCCCTGCCTCACATTTGCTCACACTGTTCCTTCTCTGAGATGCAATTCCCCAATCCCCCTCTTCTCAAACGCTCTCCGTCCTTCAAGGCCCAGCTCAAAGGCCTTTTGTCCCATAATCACTGACCTAGAAAGAAGTGACCTTTATTTTCTCTGAAACAATACAGCTTTCTCCCTCCTGACCACAGACTGCCTTTATTTTATTTTATTTTTATCTGTTTCTGTGGCTCCCTTCTTTTTCTACCTTTATTCTAGCGCAAATCTGCAGCAGATGGCTGATGTTTCTACTTGTCCAGAACTCTGTTCCCCCTTCTTTCTGGTAACAGCACCCTATTTTCCTTTTGGGAAATATGCCTTCCCATGAGCTTCAGGTGAGGCCAACAAGGGATGGTCATGTGATATGGGTCTGCCAATCAGAACGCCACTGCCTTAGCTACACATGACCCAAGGCAGACCAATGAGAGCCTTTCCTGGCCTTTTCACTGAAGCACTCAGGAAAGAGATGAGTTTTCTCTCTCTCTGTCTCTGCTGGAGTTACTAAGCGGGTGGCATGTAAGCCTGGAGCTGCTGGGTCTACCACAGAGGGAGAGCCTGCCTCACAATGAAGCCAACACAGAGGAAAGAAGAGCTGAGAGTTGGAAATTACTGGTCTTCTAACTATGTCCATGGATCCAGCCATGGCTGAAGCTTAAACAGGAAAGTCCACCTCGGGGAATCAGATGGGGATCATAGCTAGGGGACCTTGCAGTTTTGGGGTAGGGACAACTCAGATTTCAGGGATCCAAACACAGAGATGAGTACGGAGGGAGCCCATGCTGATGACCATCCCTGGGTATCAGGAGGAGGAGAAGGTGCAGGGCTTGGGATTGGGACAGGGGCAATTACCTTCGAATCGGAGGCTCAGCAGCAAGGGATTGGCAGGTGTCTCTGAGAGCAGCTCCACATAGAGCGACTGGGCGTCACTGATGAGACCCCGCTCCGGGACATCATCCATGTCCGAGTCATAGATCACAGGGGAGAGGGGACTGCCCCCCGAGCGCACCATCAGCCTGGGAGGGACAGAGAAGTGGCCAGGAGCTCTCCTAACTGCTTATGGCTATTATCAAACATTTGCTCTATGCCATGGATTCCTTTTAAGCCCTTTACACATTTAATCTCATTTAATTATCACAAGAACCCTGGAGGCAGATACTATTATTATTCCTTGTTTTAGAGGTGAGGAAACTGAGGCCCAAGAAGATCAAATAAATTGGCCAAGATGACATAGCAAGTCGTGGCAGAGCTGGGATAGCAGTTTGTTAGATAAAGAATAATGATGATGAAGATGATGGCAAACACTTTCATCAGGTGCTCATTGTGTGCTAGGCCCCATTCTAAGCACTTGACATATGTGAATTCATTTATCCTCACCGAAACCTTAAGTACTAATTTCTCCATTCTATAGATGAGGACACAGAGGCACAGTGGGGTTAAGTGACTCATCTAAGGTTGCACAGTGATACCACCTAAGGAAGGGTAAGAACTCAACTGTGTTTGACACACAGCCCAACAGGGATCTGTTCCAGGTCTCTCTGACTCCCCACTGTAGCCTCCCCACTGCCCCATGGTGGGGGCCTCTGACCCAAGGCCCAGACCCACCGGTCATTGTCCTCATCCAGCGAGACCCTTTCGAAGTGCAGGTGCAGTCGGCGTCCCTCGGCTGCTTCAATGACCCAGCGGCAGGTGAGGTTGGGCCCTGCAGCTCCCCCAGGCTCGGGGGACACGATGCGGCCCAGTGTGGCGTTGTGGACAATGCCCCCACAGGATGCTGTGGGCAGTGGGGGCAAGGTAAGGCCAGCCCGAGCTAACTTCTCCTCCTCCTTGGGGCTTTAGCCCTTCTCAGGCCCAGTATCAGAGCTCGTGTGGCCACAGCTTGGCTGGGACCTGGCTCAGAGATGGCCTCTGCCCCACAGGCTCACCCCAGAGGACAGAACCTTCTCCAGACCACCACCCGGGAGGGGAGCTAGCCCTGGAATAGGAAAGCTCCAGGATGGGTTATCCCCCTAGGTTAGAAAGTCCACAAAAACAATGCCTTCACAGATAGGGACACCTTGTAGTGGGGACCTCAGTTCTGGGGATCCCCAGAACTGAAACCCCTAGAGGGAAAACCTTCAAGTCAGGGACTCCCATAAGGAAGACCCTACAGGACAGAGACCCTCCAGCCCATAGACCTAAAGAATGATTCCCCCTCTGAGGAGGACTGCCCTAAAGAAGGGATCCCTGGAAGGGTGACTCCCCAAATGAAACCTCTCAAGGTGGGGCATCCCAAGATGGAGATCCTCCCAAGGATAGACTCTCAGTATAAAAGGCTCCAGATGGAGACCCCAGGATAGGGACTTTCAGGATGCGTTTTCCACAAAGATGGAGACCTTCAAGATAGGACCCTCCCCATGGGGTCACCAGGACAGAACCACCCCACCCCCACCCCCTGTGGTGGCAAGATGCTCACCTATGCAGGTGGGGGGTTCACTGCTCCAGGCTGGCCAGGTGCCATTGAGGCAGATGAGGGTCTCCTCGCCCTGCAGCTGGTAGCCCGAGTCACAGTGGAAGGTGGCGGCACCCCCGGGGTGCAGGTCTGTCACGCTCACATCCCCATGGGCAGGCCGGGGAGGGAAGCCGCAGCTCAGGAGGTAGGCTGGAGCAGCCAGAGCAGGGGGAAGGGAGGACTCATTTCCACATGCTGCTTCCTCTTACCAATCCCCCAGTGCTTCTTCCCTCCTTCCAGTCTCCAGGAAGACAAGCTGGCCCCCACATTGGAGACCACCCCAAAGAACAAGAGCTCCTTGCCTGAGCACATTGCTTCTCAAAGATATCATTTCAACATCTCTTACCTCCACTAGTTTTTATCATCTACCCACTTTGGTCCCCGTTTTATAGACTATGTACCTCAGAGACCTTACTCTGGATCCTGGTATTTATTTGCTGTGTGGCTGCAGGCGAATACATTGGCCACTCTGAACCTGGGCCCAGCTCTAATAAAAACAAATAGTATTTGCAGAGCTTGTTCACCTTTCAAAGTGAGTTCACTTGGTGCTTTTGAGGCAGACAGAGAAGGAATGTTTGACCCATTTTCCAGATGTGGAAATTGAGGCTCCAAGTAATTAAGTGCCCCATAGCATTTTGCTTCCCTCTACATACAGAGACTTTCCTCCACTGAGGTGCTCCCATGGTGTGTACCATCAGCTTTCATCCAGAAAAGCCACATGAAACTCTTATAGGAACTTTGACTGTTTTACCATTAAAGACCTTAATACTCAATACTCTCTAAATGAATCCCCCAGTGAAAGTGAAGTGCTGGGGAAAGCTTTGCTTGCCTTGAAGATCTGTCTTGTTTTCTCCTTCCTTGCCTTGAGAACTGTGTGATTTCCCTTTTTGCACTGGCTGCCAGGAAGCTCAGAACCAGATTGCGGTTTGTCCTTAGCAACAATGGTCTGTAGATCCACATTCTATTTTTTCAACTTTATTAAGCATTACCTGGTGCTGTTTTTATTCTAAATTACTCTGTACAATTGTGTTGCTTGCATTTTTTTGTGAGGCCCCTGAAATTCTTGCTAAATGAGATGGGATAAAACACATAAATAGAAAGTGACTTGATAGTAAATGATGAACTCTGAACTTGATACTGACAGAGCTTTGTGTGTCTATGTTTCAAAACTGTGCAGAGCTCATCAAAAAAGCCTTCCTGAAAGAAGTGCAAAAAGCCAGATCTTGTAGGAAAGGCAGGTTCTGGTTAGCAGAGGGCCTGGGAGATACCAGCTTGCTTGGAATTTTGCTTTCTCAGACTTTTTAGCCCTGAGTGATTTTATTGGAGACCTGGTCCCTCCCTATTTCAGAATTCAACAAGTATTTCCTGGGCTGAGCCCTGGGGAGTTGGAGTAAAAAAAAAAAAAAAAAAAGACACAGCCCTTGCTCTTGGGGAGCCCAAACAACCTTCTAGAACACAGTGATTTGCATAAATGACATTTGTAATTGCTCTCTGTGGCCAACCAAATCAAAAGGGAATGCTTTTGAATGACAATCAAGATTTTTCCTAAGCTGGCATCAGCCCAGCACTTCCAGCTTTGGTTCTCAGCACCTATGACCCATATATGCTACACAACACAGTTTTGTGACTTTTCTTGATCCCACCTCCATCCTTTACTCACACCATCACCCTTACCTGAAAGGCCCTCTCCTCCCCCTTTCTCATCTTTCAAGAAGTAACTTAAGTACCACCTCTGCCAGGAAGCCTTCCTGACACCTCCCCTTCCTTGCCTGTACATGATCCCACATACAAAAGTTTGCCATCACACTGACCACTGTCTATTGCCACCACTGAAGCTATACATTTGGCTTCTTCCATGAGACTGAACCAAGCCTTACTTATTTTGTCTCCTAAAAGCCTGGCTGATCAATTGCAGCAGCACTGGATTGGGAAACAGGCAGACCTGAGCTCCACTCCCAGCTCCACAAACTCATTAGCTGTATGACCTTGAACAGGTGACTTCACCTCTAGGGGCCTCTCACCTGTAAATGGCAGTAATAATTCCTATCACTGGGATTCCTAAAAATTAAATAAGAGAAACACACAAGCACCTGGAGGATAGAACAGGCTTGGGAAATGTTAATCACCTACCCCTCTGCTTCAACTAACGAATGACTGGGAGCCAGAGATCTGACTTCTGACTCTGCAATGACTTTGCAGGTGACTGAGCAGCCCACATAAACTGAGTCTTTTTCTCCTCTGGGAGATGGACAGGACAGTGGCCACGCCCCAGGGTTGCTGTGAGAAGCAAATGAAATAATATTTTGTGAGAGGGCTTTCTAAATGGGGAAGTTTGCTGGATGTGGGGTGAGGAGTGATGGAGCCTTTGGCCTCTTGGAAAAGCTAATGAGGCCACTCTGGACCAAAGGCCCTAGTTAGTGCAGATTGGGAAGGACTTTAAACAGGTCCTCAGTCTCAAGGGTGCCTGGAGGAGCCGCGGAGCAGGGAAGACCAAGGCAGGTGATGAAAGGCGATTTACGCAATAGCCCTGCTTCCCCAAGTGTTCCACTTAGCCGCTGAGAGTCCTATTTTCAATGTCCTGGGGAAGTGGCAGCTTAAAGGAGCCAGTGAGGAGCCATTTTGTAATATCTGAAGTCCAGCCCTTGGCCTCAGGGCCTGCCCTTGCTCCCCACCAACCAAGCCCCCTGCCGCCAAATACATGCCTCCCCAGCTCTCCGGTCTCTCCATGCTGGGCCCGGTGCCCGGTGTCCCCCTCGTTGCACAGGTGAGCCCCTGGGGCAGGTCCTGAGCCAAGGCTCCAGGAGACGCAGGAGGGAGGGGCTGGAGAGGTAATGAGAAAGGGATGCAGGCTGTGTCCTGGACAAGGTCTACAAAGGGCGTAGGTACAGGGAGCCGGGGGTGGCTGTGAGGGGACATGAAGGGGCTGCTGTCTCAACACACAGCTCCCTCTCCATTTCTGAGGAGCATAGGAAGGGATCTTAGAGAGGACAGTGGCGCCTGGGATGGAGAGTGTGGGCTGGGCCCCTTGCTTCACGCACACACTTGTGTTGGAACCTACCCTGGCACTGGGGGAAGGTGCCTCTACACGCACGTGAAGGGTGAATGCACATGTGTGTGTAGGTTGTCTGTGGGTGGGTGCTCAAACATGGATACGTGCCCCTCCCCTGACCCCCGAAGTCAGAAGGAGCTTTCTAAGTCACAAATCTAAGCCTGTCACTCTCTTAATGCTTGAAACATTTCAAAATGCCTCCCCCTCACCTGCAAGATGAAGTAGTCCGAAGTCCCCACTGAGGCTGGGAATCCTGGTCACTCAGCCCCCTTCTCCCCGACCCTTCTCTGCTTTCCCTAGAGAGCAATAACTGACTTGTTTTTTTGAGCTCTCACTGTGCATCGGGCCCCATTTTAAGCCCTTGACATGCCTTGATTCATTTGATCATCCTAATAACACCTAAAATGGGCTACACAGGCCCCGTCATCCCATACTTTAGATGAGATCTTGAAGCACAGAGAGGTTAAATAACTTGTTCAAGGACACACAGTGAGGACAATTTTGTCTTCCATACTGAATTACTTCAACTGCTCAAGAGGTCATATTTTCTCTTCTCTCTGTGTTTTGGAATGTGCCTTTTCATCCATTAGACACCTGCCTCCCCCTTTTTCTCCTTCCCTCCCTTCCTTCCCCTGGCTAACCCATCCTTTAGGTTTCAGCTGAGACGTCACCTGCTCCAAGAAGTTTCCCCTAGCTCCTTTAGGAGAAATCTAGGGCCCTTTGACATTTTCCTCCCCTGCCTGTGTTTCCTCCATCATGGTCTTGATTGATTGAGTTATAATCATCCCAATTACTTGTATGTCTCCCTACCTAGGTGCTGAGTTCCTTGAAATTGGGTTTATACCTGGTTCATTTATTCCTCTCCCTAACATATTCCTAACACAGGCTCTGGTACAAAGTAGGCACTTGATAACCATTTGTTAAGGGAATGGATGAGTTGCCATTTGGCCGTGTGTACTCTCAGGCCAGTATGCATGGGTTTCCTTGGAGGGTTCTGATCCCCTAGGGCCCTGTCAGAAGGAAAAGCCCCCAGCAGCTCTCTGTGTTTTGAGGGACCCCCAAGCTGTCCCCTGTGCCCAGTGCAGCCTCTGCCCTTCCACCAGTTCCCCAGGCCCCTCACCCTGATAGTGGATCCTGAAGCCACTGCCCCGTGGGGCCCGCGGGCTCTGGAAGTGCAGGAGCAGCCGGTTGGTCGGGCTCCGAAGGACCTGTCCTTCTCCGAGCATGGAGGAGTTGGCCAAGAGTCTGGGGGGCAGGCCTGGGGACCCCCCGCCAGCCAGCACTAGCAGTTCCTCCTCCCGAGACAGGTTCAGGGTCTGCACCTGGAGAAATCAGACACAGACCCACCAGAGCAGGTCAGCCAGGGTAGGAGCAGCTCTAAGACAGCCTGCCTCCCCTGTCCCCATATGCAGTGGGCCAGGCACCCCGGTAATGTTAGCCAAGCTCAGAACTCAAGGAGAGTCTTTGAGATCATTGGGGTTAGGAAGCAGGCCCAGAGAGGGTGGTGACCACAGAGCCCGGGTCCTCTGGTTCCCAGACCAAATGTGTGCACACACACCCGGGCACAGAGGGCAGGACTTGGAAGTTTCACAGTCAGATACTTGAGTCTGGTTACCTGGATCTCAATGCCGTAGCCAGGGTAGACATGGATGCTGTAAGTGCAGTCCAGGAGCCCCAAGGTACGGCTGGCGGTGCTCCCCAAATCTGGAGACTCCACATACCCTTCACCCTCAGAGATGTTGTTGTTACACAGAACTAAAGGGATACAAGTGGCTGCGGTTGAGAGAACCCCTCTGTTTCTGCCCTCCTAGCCATGCAACTCTGGGGGTCTGCATCTGTCTTCTCCCAGCTCCCCTCACCATCTTTATCCAGTGCCCCCTCTCCCAACTGTACTCAGCATGCCCTTCCCCAGCTGTAATACAGATAAAATACATCATAGCAGGGGAATATGAATGCTAGCCTTTATTATTATTACCCAGCAGCCCCTTTCCTATCTGGACCCAGAACCCCTTCTTCTGCATGTTCTCAGCAGCCTCTTCCCCATCCATACCCAGAATCCTCCTCTCCTACATCTGAGCTCTTGACACTACCCCTATTCCCTTTCAGGCGCCTCACCTGGGCTGGTCACTGTGGTGGTGACAGTGGTCGTGGTGATGATGGTTGTGGTGGTCTCCTCCTCCCCTACCTCGGGACTGAGGGGCGGGCCTGGGGAGGCTGGCCCGGGAAGGGGCGGAGCTGTAGTTCCTGGGGGTGGGGTCAGCAGTTCTGGTGCAGTGGGGCCAGCCCCCCTGACCCCTTTAGGGGTCACAGCTGTTGTCAGAGGCCCTGTCCCTGGCTCAGTGGCCCATGGCAGAGAGGGTGCTGCAAGAGTCTGGCCGGCTGGAGGGGTGGCTAGTGTGGGGCCTGGATCAGATCCTGGGACAGTGCAAGGGAAGTCAGGGCACATGAGGAACAAACTGGGGGGGCCCTGGACAGGGATGAGGGCTGAGGGAAACTGGGGATCCCCTACCGAACCCAAAGGCCCTCCCCCACAAGGCCATCCCCATCCAAACACCTCACCTCCCTTCCCCCCAAGGCTTCCACAGCTTGGCCCTCCCCTCCTTTTCTTCTCCTCCCCCTCCCCATCCAGGCCCTTCCACCCCAACTGGCTCCCTGAGCCCCTCCCTCTAGCTCTGTCTCCACCCCTTTCTCTCTCCCCTACTTTTCTGGCTTTTGCTCTCTCTGGAATTCTATTTCTCTGTTTCACATTCTTCTCTCTCTGATTTTGTGGCTCTAGATCTGCTGGTCTCTGCATTCCTCTCTCCTTCCTCCCACCCCTCCTTTCTCTGACTCTGACTTTCCATCTTACTCTGTGTGTGCCTAGTTTTCTTTCTGACTTTGCCTCTTGATGATCATGTCTCTGGTTCTCTGGTTCTCTGTGCCCAGTTCTCACTCTCTACAACTGTCTCTCTGTCTCCCTTGGAATTTCACTGGCCTCTCTGAGGGGAGTGGAGAGTCTTACCCCCCTCTGCAGGCTCTTCCCTGGCTTGGCTCCCCATCTCCCTGAACCAACATGTCTCCCTCAGCCTCTCTCTCCCTCCTGCCACTCTGGGGTCTCACCTAGCAGGAAGCCCATCTCAGGGCCCCTCCTTAGCAGGGCCCCATGGATCAGCTTGGCTAGGGCCTCGGAGGACACTGTGGGGGTCTCGCTTCCAGGCTCTGGCAGGGCCTCTTCCTCCTTCAGGGGCAGACCTAGGAGGTGAAGTTGTGTGAGCAACTTCCCCTCCCCCCCCAACCCCTTCCTTCTCCAGAACCATCCTTTCCAGACTTGGTCTTCCCTCCTCACCCAGTCAGCTGGGCCTGCAGGGCCTCAGCAGGTCCCAAATCGGGCCAAGAGCCAAGATCAGGCGGTCAGCTCTCAGCTGCCTGTTCCACTCCTGCCCCCCATGCCCCCATGCCCCCCAGGCTGTATGGGCCTTCAGCGATCACCTTGGCATTCTGATCCCTGGACAGCACCATCAGGGCAGGGAGGGGGCGGTAGTGCTGCCTTCACTTTCACCTCCATGTGCTCTCCCCCCAACCCTGGGGTTCTGCAGTGGATTGGGGAGCCCTTGCTTCTGCAGTGCCCCAGGTTTCTCTCTCTGGTTTGTCTCTGCAGCATGGCTGTCCTTTCTCTCTGCTGTTCTCTCCTCTCTCTCTCTCTCTCTCTCTCTCTCTCCTTTCAGGTTCTTTGCAGTCTCTGCTTCCTTTCCTGGAATCTGGCCGGAGGTCAGAATGGGCGACTGACTAGCTTGTGTCTGAGCCCTGCCTCTGTCCATCTGTCTTTGTTCATATGTCCAAGAGCATTTGTGTGAGCGGTGCCTGGCCTCTCTCCCAGCACCTCCATCTCTCGACCCAGGTACCTCGCGCATTGCCGCCGCCTCCGCAGACCTTCCCCCAACTTCCCCATCCCTCCTTTCTGGATTTACCCCCTAAGACGCTGCTAAGAGCTCTCCTCATTCATTTCCCCATCAATTTAGGCTCGGGGGCTAGGGGATCCGAGAACCAGCTGGACACCCCAGGCTTGCGCCTTCCGCGGCGGCCGTGCCACTCCCCTCCCCCGCAGGCTCGGAAGACCCAGAATGTTCGAAGAAAGGAGGGCTAAGGACCCCGCTGAGGGCTGGCCCGGGGCCCACCCCGCATCCCCATGTCCTTACCGTGAATCCAGGGACAGCTCAGCAGAATTAGGAGCAGCAACTTGGGAGGCGGCGGGTGCTGGGCCCTGGGGGTCCCCATGGCGACTCACCCCGATCTCTCTCCTCGGGGCTTCTCTTAAATAATCTAGCTGCCACCTTTCCTCCGTCTCCTTTTATCTTTCCCTTTAATCCCCAACCCCTCCTGCTAGGGGTCGGCAAAAGAAGACAATCTCTGTGCCCCTTGTGATGAAGGGCAGGGTTGGGCTGGGGGGCGCCTGGCTTCCCCCCTCTGCCCAGCTTCCTCCGTCCTTTGCTCCCCGATCCGTGGGAGAGAGGGGCGCGGCTCCGGCTGCAGGGGGTGGGGCTGAGAGGGCCGAAAGGACCGGGTCGCCTGGGTTACCCTCTTGCTCAGGCGCCTGGGTCCACCGCGCTGGCTGGATCCCGAGCTGGAGGAGTCGGGAGGGGCAAGGCGGCTTCCGAGGGCCTGGGGTGGGGTCGGGATCGGGAGGGAGCCTTCTGGGCCCTGGCGGGGCTCGGCGGGGAGGGGGGATTGCGGAACCCGGAGAGTCGAAGCTCGGACACTGGGGCTGCGGGAGGGAGAAGCGGAGAAAGGTGTTGAGTCCACGTCAGATCCTGGGGACGGGCGAGGGGAGGGGCCTGGGATTTTGGGGGGTGGGGGAGGAGGAGGAGGAAGTGCAGAGGGAGGAAGGAGGGACCATATGAGCGAGCACCGTAATCCTCCCTCCCGTCGCCCCTAGGGGAAGCAAAGGAAACTCTGGTCCCAGCAGTAATTACGCCCTTCTCCCCAACCCCCCGCCATTCCAGCACATCTGGAATCTGAATCTCCTCTTCCCAGGGCGCCGAGGGGCGGCACAGCTGGGTTCACACCTGCTCGGCTCCCAATA
>PVKY010002265.1:0-26521 GCA_004027775.1 Bradypus variegatus | reverse complement strand
AAGAGGCTGACTAAAGGCAGAACCTGGTGGAAGAGGCTGAGAGTGACTTGAGGGTCTAATGACAGACATATAGGACTTCTGTGCAATATGTTCCAAGGGCTTGGAATGCAGGTTACAGGCAGGCCTAGCTTATGAAAATCATGTCCCACCATGTGGATTGATGCAAGAAATAAAGGAGGGGGCAGTCCCCTCGACAAAAAGATTCTTCACTTTACACAAGGACTGGCTGTGGTATTTCTTTAAAAGATGAAGGATGGGGATTTGATTTACAAAAATTTCATGTACAGCTTTTCAAGGGGGTGCACTCCTATTTCATTACACCAACCTCCCATCCATGCCCTTAGTAACTGAAAGCTGCACTGTTGAGGGGAGTTTAAGATTCATTCTGCTGAGAGAAGTCCATATGTTTGGATCTTAGCCAGGGCCTGGTATGTCACTGGATTCCCCATGCCCTAAAAGTAGGGCTGTATCTAGGTCATTCTGAGATCTAATGATTCTACCAATAACTGAAATCAAGCAAAAGTCTCAAATGCAAGGAATTCATAGGACTGACTTTGTGCTCAATTCGGAACACAAACCAAGCCATCAGCAAACAGAAACCCTGCAGCAGGGAGGTCCCTTGAAGCTTCTAGAATGCACAGATGGGACCACACATCCACCCTCAGCTCCAAGATGTGCCCCTCAGCACACAGGCCCCCCAACATGAACAATGATGTATAGCTGAAAATTTAGGTGGGTCACTCTGACACCGCCTAAATTTGAAGCCCACATGCCTAAAATATATTTTGCTCAGTTTTACTCTGTATCATTTTCCCAGAGCCCTTTCTCTGCCTTTGCACAAAGCCCAATGGAGCACACTCAGAGTTGCAGACTCCATCCCCACAGCCATTAGGAATCCCCACAGGATTAGGAAGGTAAGTCTCAGTGGGGAGAAAGCAGAGCTTTGATTTCCACGACAAGAATTAAGATTTCTGCCCACCTGGCCCAGCTAGCCTAGGGGAGGCTGTCCACTGGCTCTCTTCTTCAACCAGGCCCTGATGAAGGCACCTCAAGTCTTGTGACTCGCTACAGCAGCTGGCAGGCTGGATGGATCAACATGGGCCTTGGTGAAGATGGGACTCAGGAAACGGGCAGCTATTGGGTACCTATATGCTTGGACAGAAGTGGCCACAAAAGCCACCCCAGCCAGCAGGGGAGGGACTGAAGGCAAGGCAGAGGCTATTGGACACCTCCGGTGAGAGCTGACAACCCCCTGTTTCAGCAAAGACAGGGCTCCCAAACTCCAGGCCAAAAAACAGGGACAGTTGAGCCTCTTACTTGTGAAGTCTTAGGGATTTGGGTAAGGACGAAGACCGTGCCATCTTCATAAAAAGTACCTACCACTTTGCTCCATTTTTCTGTTCTCCTACTGGGGCAGGAGACAGATAAACCAGTCCCAGGGTCAGTTAGGGCTTCCCAAAGTTCAGGCATCAAGGAAAGCTCATCAAGTCCACTGCCCTACTTCATTGCTGCCCATTTCCTGCCCTATCTGCCCTGATGTCCACCATCCCAGTGGTCTAAGGGCACCTTCCTGGCCAGTCCCGGGTGGCCCTGGACCCATCACCGAGGGCCGGCTCCATCAGTGGCGGGCAGCATGGCAGGATGCAGACTGCGAGCTGTGTGCTTGGGTGCAGGCTCCTCTGTATAGCTGTCCGGGCTGGCTGCCCCGTCCAGGGAGCTGCCACAGCTGGAGTTGGGGGACAGCACGTCCTGCAGGAGGTCATCAGGGGGTGCGCCGGCCCCTCCCCCGCCCCCACCTCCGCCAGCCCCCACCACGGGGTCCTTGCCAGGCTTGGCCCGCTGGGTGCCTTCCTCCTCCTGGTCATTGAGCAGCTTGGCCAGGAAGTTGATGTACTTCATGGCCAGGCGGAGGATCTCATTCTTGCTGAGCTTCTTGTCTGGGGGATGTGTGGGGATCAGCTTGCGGAGCTCAGCGAAAGCCCCATTCACATTCTGCTGCCGCCACCGCTCCCTGCTGTTCGTGAAGATGCGCCGCACAACTTTGGTGTGGGGACCTGGGGGTGGGGGAGCAGGACAGGAGTTATGAGAATGGGCTGGGGATCTCCCAAGGGGAATCTGTGAGGAAAGAGGAAAACTATCTATTGGGAAACTTGGATTGACACCTACAATGCCTCCTTCCCTTTAACTTAGAAAACTCTTCATCCTTCACACCTCAGTTCTTAAGTTTCCTCCTCTCTGAGGACCTAACCAACCCCCATGGTCCTACAATCCCTTTATCTCCATCACTCTGGATTACTAATGTATGTTTCTGTGCTTGTCTCCCCCTGAGTTGTAAGACATGTGAGGATGGGGATCATGTCATTTATTCATTCATTTATTCATTTGTGCCAAGGGACCACAGAGCATAATAAATTAGGAAGACAGACTCCAGAGTCAGACTCCCTGAGTTCAATTCCTGACTATTACTCCCTGAGTTCAATTCCTGACCATTACTCACTAGTTGAGTGACTCTGGAAAAGTTACATAAACTCTCTGTGCCCAGCTTCACCATCTGTAAGATGGAGATAATGCCACTAACTCAAGTCAAAAGGTTGTTACGTGGATCTAATAATACAGATAAACTGCTTAAGACAATACTTGCCACAGATTATCACTTAATAGATTTTAGCTATTATTATTCACTCATCATATATTTACTAACAACCAGGCACTGTGCTAAGCACAAAGGAATAAAGGCAAACAAAATATACATGGTCCCTGCTCTCATGGAATTTATGTTTTATTGCAGATGACAGATGAAGAACAAGTAGTAAACAAACAAGAGGCTGAAGTGGTAAGTAAAAGATGGAAAGGAGCTACTACATTTAGCTAAGGTGGTTGAGGAAGTCCTTTCTGAGGAGAGGGCATTTATGAGGCAAGAACTTAAGGCTGAAGAAGAGCCAACCATGCAGGGAGAATGGCATGTGTGAAGGCCCTGAGTTGCAAAATGGCTGAAGGCAGCCTGGCTAGATTCATGTTTGCACGACCACAGTAGGCAGGGTCCAGATCCCATAATATAAGGTGTGGGGATTTGATTCTAAGGGTGATGAAAAGCACAGAGTAGGAGCTTAGTAAATGTTTGCTGACTGACTGACTGTGGGAGCAGGGGGAAGTTGGGAGGTGGGAGGGCGGACAGAGACCAAGGGGAAAGACCCTACCCTGTGGGCTCTTTCCCAAGGAGAGGAGTGAAGAGAGAGCCATGACAGCCAGGGCCTGAAATTCTAGGCAGGCTTCCAAGGGCTACCTCAGTCTCCCTCGGCCTCCCCATCTCTACAATGCAGATTGTGGATTGGGCCAATATTCACTAGCATTCCACGTACCAAGACTCATACAGCAATAGCAGACACCAGCACACATGGATGGAGTGCCAATGGTATGCACAGCACCATGCCAAGTGTTGGAGTCTGACCTGGGATTCCCAGAGCCAGGAGATGACGGAGCAGGGGACCTGCTAGTGCTCCCCAGTTCCTGGGCTGAGAGGGTTGCTTCCCTCCCCTCCACTGAGACCCAGAGCCAGGCTCACGGCAGTTCTCAGGAAGCTCTGTGCACTGGGGGAACTGCCAGTCCTGGCATAGCTACGCTCTTTCAGAAACCCCTGGAACTAGACCTCAGGATGTGGAAACCTGGGCAGGGGAGAAAGAGAGGGAGGGGCTGAGATACTGTCTAAGTCCCACTGATCATTTTACAGTTAAGGAGGCTGAGGCCAGGGCACACCTTGCCTCAATGGTCAGTCCTGTGACTCTGTTCATCCGTGATGACACTTCCTGCTTGATCATCTCTCTCTCTCCTATGTGTACACACACAACCACATATACACACACACACACACACACCCAGAAACCTTGTTTTCGCAGGGAAGATCTCTCATCCCCTACCCACAGTGCCTCTGAAGCTTCTCTACAAAATCCAACAGGCCCCAGCCCAGCTGTCTCTTTGCCAGAGGCCAGACCCAGGCTGGGATAAACACAGAACACCTGCAAGGCAGTCCCACCCTGGGCTGCCCCAGAGGAAATAACTTGCTCTTCTTTGGTCTCCCAGCCGGATGGAAGGAGTCCCTCAGCTGGGACTCAGGAGGACCAGTCGCTGTACTATGGCCCAGCCACTGCTGGCTGGTCTGGAAGGAACTCATGACTGCTGTCACAGCTAGAGCCAGACTGACCCCATAAGGGGAGATGGGTGAGGGAGGTCAAGACCCATTCCAAAGCTTAAGATTAATGCTCTGAGGATGGTCCAGGACTCAGCTGTGTGACCCTGACCAAGCTGCTTAACCTCTCCAAGCCTGGAAACAATAATATTTGCTTGTGGTGAGGATTAAATAAAAATCAAGCATACAAAGTCCACAGCGCATAGCAGGCACTCAATAAAGATAGCAAATGTTGCTATCAATTGTTTACCTGTCCCCCTTCTCTGCTCTTTGAACAACTGTCTGAGGCCTGCTCTGTGACCAGCTAGCTCTTTGCTGTGGGCCAGGCATAGAGTCATGAATAAGGCAAACGAGGTCCCTGGTGTTAAGGAGACCTCAGTCTCTGGTACAGAGAGGCTTACTGTCCCTGAAACCCTTCCACAGATTCTGGACACTGACATCTCCTCAGCACCTACCATGAGCCAAGCCTTCCATTGTTCTCTCTCAGCAATCTAAGAGGAAGCTATTATACTGCCCATCTTACAAATGAGGAAACTGAGGCCCAGAGAAGTTCAGCAACAAGAAATTCACATCAAATGCTGACTCTAAATCTTCCATTGGTTCTGCTTCCATGGACTCTTTTTGGTACAATCTCTAATTTCAAAGTTGGGGAGACACCTCCCACCCTCTCCCACATCCTCCCTGACACCCACATTTCTGCCTGTTCCTCTCTAGCTCCCTCATGGAGAACTACCCATCTCTCTGCACCTTCCTCTTTCCTAAGTCTGTCCATCCCTCTGGGACCTCTGTCTCACTCTGGATGGGCAATGAGTAGGTGCTTAGGAAATATTCATAGCATTTATGGGTAACTGCTTCCCTATACTCTTGTACTTCCCCCCACCCAACCCACCCTCTTCCCATCTCCTTCCCTCACCTCTACCCCCTACAGACCTGTGCCTGATTTCCCAATTCCTCTGCCCCTAGTAGAAATGCCTCTTCCTTGGGGGAATTCAGGGCTGGGTCCCCCCACTTCCTGTCTAACAACAACTACCTTCCCTAGACTGATGAATGTCTCTCTAACCTAGTAGCAGTGACACCCGCAACACCCTTCCCTCTTGGCTCTACACCCTGTTGCCAGGTTGGAGGGTGCCTCGTCCTGGCTCCAAGACCTCAGGCTGCCCTTCCTACAGGATCCCCAAACCCCAGCCAGGCAGAAGCCCTGGAGCTCCAGGTATTTGTTTCAAGTTCCTCAGCTCTGAAGAGCCTGCTCTCCTGCCCCATGTACTACATCAGGTCAACCTTGAGAAAGGGGGATAATTCTCTAAATTTCCCACTCATCCAACCTTTCTCCCAAGTTCAGGCAGTTTACAATAGCAGTTCTGAGGCCCCTCTGGGGAAGAGTGGGGGCAGGGGAGACTCCAACATCAGGAAGGGGAACAGGGAACAAAAGCCCCACCATATAGAGCCCCTGGGAGGAGACCCTTGAGGGTGAAATTCTAGGCAGGGGACAGACCCTAGACTCCAAAGAGGGCCAGAGAAAGAGGGGCAGGGAATCCCTGAGTTAGAGGCCACCACTTGTCCCCCCCTCCGGGGTCTCTGTCAAAGTATGGGAATGGAGCCCCGAGTGGGCACTAGAACGAGCCCCAGAGGTTAGGGCTAAGGGCCACTGTGCTTCCTCTCCTCCCACGTCCCCTCCTCCCAGGGCTGGAGTGTGATCCCATAAACTCCCCTGGTCCCAGCTCAGTTGCAGTACAAGGGGCCTAGCAGTTTGGGGTTCCAAGGCAGCCTGCCCCTCTGTATGTGAGACACCTCCAGAGTGGTCCCCAGTGGTCCCTCCCTCAGAAGATTCTAACCAGCATGAGGGATGGGTACAGGGTGGGGGCTGCAGTAGACTCACCATCAGTAATCTCCATCTCATAAGGGGAGGGTCTCCTCTTCACGCGGTTGTTGGTGGTGAACATAGGGAATGCATCAGGCTCTCCAAAGAACCCGCTGTGGCAGGGACCAGGTGGGTCACCAGATCACATGTAGGGTGGAGGGAAGAAAGAGGCTCATTAGAGATCCTCCCCATTGGTGCTTAAACCCCCCACCCCAGAAAAACAAGGGCAGCCCTTGTCCCTTAACACTTAAATTGGGGATAGAAGGAGCATTAAATGCACGCGCGCGCACACACACACACACACACACACACACAGGGTTGTCCACACCCTCCCTCTGAGGTGAGACAAGCAAAGAAAGGAGGGGCCACATAACCGCACACTTCCCACACAATAACACACACTCACAGGAGCAGAGGTGAACACATCGTGGCAACACAAAAATAACCTTCACACACCACAGACACACACACCCCTCCCCGAGGCCCAAGCACACCTTCCACACAGACAATACCATCCCTACAGAGGTGCCCACACAGGCAGATGCGGCCTTCACACCGTGATGATGTGCAACTCCAGCACCACAAAGGGGCACGCTGTCCCCTCCCCTACCTCCACTTGGCCCCACGGGCCCACGGAGAGACAAAGGACGGGAGATCTTGACTCACCGCTGTGACATGCTCCCCCAGTCACTCTCTGCCACCATCTACTCTGGGCTCTCTATAGCTTCTTTTTAGGGCTCTCTGAGTCCTGCAGATCTGATATCCCACACTTTCTGTCTCTGCCTTATTTTTCTGTCCCCCATCCCAACACTGCCTCCATCGCTCCACCATCACCGGGGTCCCAGCAGGGAAATGGACGTTCCGACACCAGTGGAAAAACAGGGTGGGGACCAAAAGCTTCAACTTGGGGCAGAGAGGGGCTCCCAAGAGAAGGGGAGACAGACCTCAGGTGGGCCTCATCAGAGATTCAGAGCAGGGTGCTCTCTTACCACCACCCTCAGATCCTTACCTCTTACCTGTCCACAAGGGCTGCAGCTTCCAGGACACTCACCGTCAGCAGCAAACATCTACTTCTGCTCTCAGCGGAGCACATTCAGACACACAGACGCTCCCACCCGCTCCCACCGCACACGCACCACTCAGCTCACGTCCATCTAGTCACACGCACGCGCACCACTCCACCGCGGAAGGCATGCACACCTCGGCTTCCACACACCCATGCACGCCACACAGTCACACCGCATCCCCATATTTGCGCCAACTCCCCAAATACACTCTCTCTCACAGAGGGCTCCTCTCTCACGCGGGGGTGCTCCAGCTTCCGAGGCGCTTCCGCCCATGGATTTAAAACCACCTCCTCTCTCCCTGCGCCCCTCCCGCAGTTCCCAACGGGAGGAGGGCAGTCCGCTCCCGACGTGCAGAAGGGGAGCCCCGGGTGCCCGTGGCCGCGCCGCCCACGCCCTGGCCCCCCTCCCGGCCCCTGACCTGCCGAGAGAAGCGAGCGGCTGGCTGAGGCTGTAGAGCAGCGCGCGGCCGGGGGCGGCGGGGGCCGCCAGCGCCGGCGGACTCAGCTGCACCATGCGGCCTTCGCTGGGCAGCTCCGCGGGGGCCGAGACGGGCGCGGGTCCGGGAGGTCTGCACAGCTCGGTGGTGGGCACCCGGTGGCGCGTGTCTGCCGCCGCGGAGTCGCGACTCTTTAAGTCTCGCGCAGCGCCGCCCCCACCGGCGGGGCCGCCCCCGGGGCAGCCGCGCGCGCCCAGCTCGATGACTGCGGGCTCCGCGGAGGGCGCGCGGCTCGTCTCCTTGGCGACGCCGTTCAGCAGGACCAGGTGCGGGGGGGCCATGCGGGCATCGGCCGCGTCCGGTCCCTCTAACGGGGGGTCACTGCGTGCCGCCTCGCTCGGCGGCCGCTCCGTCATCCTGCAGGCAGACAGACAGACAAGCGGGCATCCGCTCTTACGGCCACCCGCAGCCCGCGGGCGTGGGAGGGAAGTAAAGGGGTAACGGGCAGAGAGAGTAACTCACGCTCTGATTCGTGAGAAGAGGAGGTGGGCACACACCCGCCCTAGGGGCCTGAGGGCAGGGTGGGACTCGGGCGGGAGGGACAAGGGCTCTCTGGATTAGGAGAAGCGGAGGGGAGTGGGTGCCGGGGAGATTCAGAAACTGAGAGGGCCAAAAAGACAAAGATGGAGAAACAAGACCGCAACGTTGGAAGAAACGGAATACACCAGCGAAAGAAAAACAGAAGGGAAAAAAGGAGGAAGGAAATGTTGAGTGAAAGAGGCGAAAAAGATCACCCAGTCCTCCTCCTCAGGCCGCAAGGGAAGAGGAGGGAACAAAATCCCCGACCTGCTCTTCCCGCCCCCCTTTTGGTTTTGGGCGGAGAATCTATTGGGCGGAGTTGGGGTGCTTTTCAACCTTCCTTCTCTCAGCAATCACCCTACATCCCGCAGCCTACCCCAAATAGAATACACCTAGAAGCCCTCCAGCGCGGGGCGGGGAGGGGTGGCTGGAGACTAAGGGGGCTGTGCCCACTGTGGCAGAGCTGGCAATAAATTATTGGGAGGAACCAGCCTCCCCCACCCTCTGGGCACCTATTCAATGCGCTGTGGGAGAGTGTCTGTCTACACCAAGCCAATCCACCCCTTACTCTGTGAACAGCTAGTAACCCCAGCTGCCCTTTACCCCCACCCCAACCCAGAGATGAGGGACTTCACTGAGGGAAGTAAAGGATGCCGGCCCTACCTCCTCAACACTGCACCAGTTCTGCTCAGCTGGACTCAGAAATGAGACAGAATTCGGAAGAACAAGGACAGCCTGGCTGAAACAGTCTGGTTCCTGGGCACTCAGAGGGTGCTCCTGAGGCCCATGAGGTCTGGGCTCCCACCTAAAAGCTGGAGGGGTGTCTTGAAGACACTTGAAACCTTCCGGCCCACCCCCTTCCCTGTCTCTTGCCTTGGTGTCCTCTTCTGGGAAATGGGAGGAACGCCTCGTTTATGCACTAAAAGCGCTATGCAATTGGCTCAAGGAAACAATTGTTATTGGCAATGAGACTGAGCCCGTGGGGGACCACCTTGCCCAAGGTCACACGCAACCTACTGGCTACAAAACCGGACCAGAACTCAGATTCTGCTGTCTGCCATACTGCATAAAACTCCCTGGAGGCCAAGGTCACTCCCTCTCTCCCCCACAGCCTCACTCCAGGATGACTACAATGGCTCCACTCTCCATCAGCGTTCTTCCATCACCCTGCTTCCATCCCCATGGAGCCAGTCCACCGCAAAAAATAAAAACAGGAAAACCATGAGACTCTGGGTCCAGAGTTTGGGAGTGCTTGTGAATAGTTTTAATTATATATGTATACATATATACATATATATACACACATAAATACATACACACATTTATGATCAACTCCACCGGCTGCATAAGACACTTAAAATGAGGGTTCCGCTCTCAAAGAAATATAATTGGAGTATTTTAAAGCAGAAACACACAAACCCAATTCAGCCTCAAGTGGAATCCATCCAGTCATTCGCCATAGCCAATGAGCTTCCATTCTGCCACTGCACTGCTCTGGACCGCAGTCAGGTCAGCCAGGGAACCATCCTCCCCACCCCTGAAGGGAAACTGGACCTTCGCAGCCTCGTCCCCAGCGCTGCCCAATCGCCACCAGATACCCGAAACCACGGAGAATCCCGATTCGAATCGCGTTCCTGCCCAGGGTCGGCTAGCCCTCGGGCCCCGCCCGGAAACGACAAAATCTCCCGGACCTGGTGCACACGAGCTGCAAAGGCAGTGAGTCCGCGACGCTTCATTCGAAGCGAGTTTACGATTATGGCGGAGACAATAGGTCTGCATCCACAGAATGCGAAAGGTGTGCGAGCCGCGTTCCACCTCCGTAACGCGGCGACCACTGCAAAGGCCACCGACCTTTGCCAGCTGGTCCGCCCGCCTCCCCGGCAGCGGGGAAATCCAACAGCCAATGGCGAAATTCACAAGGCCCAAAGTGCTAGCTCCCTACCTCACCGTTCCGACACACCGGTGCCCACCAGCGACACGTGCTTCTGCCCCAGCTTCTAACCGAATGACCAGCAGCGTGCACTGCAGTCGCCAGACTGAGCTCGAGCCCTCGTTATGACATATTTATACCCTCTGATTAATTCCGCTTCTCCCGCCGTAGGAGCGGGTCCCCCAGGGGCTAGCGGAGCGCATCTTCCAGAGGAGTTGACCCTGGCCTCAAATGCCCTCTCCAGATGAATATAAATATCTATATCTCTGAGGATCCCCGTGAGAAACGCATGATTGGCCCCCAGTGTCTGTGGCCTCTCCTGCCTTCCCGGACCTCGGGAAAACCCGGCGGGCTACTTCGCAACCAGTATACCCCTCGATCGAGCTCCACGTCCTGGGGCCCCGAGGGAGCCACTGGAGGATTCACAAGCACCTACGGTTGGGTTGTCGGAGACTAAACTTCATCCCTTGGCTTCGGCTAAGGTTACTGAAAGGAAAACCTTAGTGATTTGCGTTTGTTTTTTATTTGGGGAGGATGGAGAGGAGTTAGCGTTTGGGCTGCATCGTTCTAAACTAGAGCTTTCGATCATTACAGTTCCTCCGCCTTTGTGCCACCAAGACTTAGCTCTATGCCCCTCATCTCCTGTCGCCAGATAGCCAGACCTTTACCGTGGGTGGACGTGAACAGGACCGGGGATCAGGGAGCTCCTGCGGGCTGGCCACGCGTCCGGAGCAGCTCCCAATGCCCTGCACCGAGAATTTCTTAGATGAAAACAGCTTCCGCCGTACCCGGGGCTAAAGCCGCCGCGTTCGACCACTCCTCCGGTCCCTCATACCGCACCCGCACCCAAACGATCCCCCTGGGGGAGCCCCAAGCCTGCGGGAGAACCAAAACCGCCACGCAACCGAACACCACTTTCCCCGCCGCCACGGAGGTGGAGGTGACAGGGTGTTCCAGCGCGGCGCCGCCCTAGGCCTCAGGCCCCGGGTCGGGGCTCCACCGAGTCGGGCTGCGCTGGCCAGGAGGCTGCGGCCTTCTTCCTGCCGGAGCCCGAGGCGCAGCCGGCACCACCCGGATATAGCCGCCCAAAGCCGCCGGCCTCATGAAGTGTCCACGGAACAGAAACCGGTGGAAGCAGCCCGGGAAACCAAACCGAACCAGCTGGGTCTACCCTGGCCCCCCAAAATGAAAGGGCCCTGCTATAGGCCACACAGGCAAACCAGCGACAAAGCCACATCCGCGATCCTTGGCCTTGGGTTGTGCTCCCTTGCCACCCCCACCCCCACCCCCTCCATCGGAGACTGGACCCTCCTTGGTCCTGAGCCTCCCGAGCTCACAGCCCGGAACCCGAGGCCTCCCTGGAGTTTGCTCCTCCCGACACGCTCCCTCCCTCCCCAAACTCACCTGGGGCATATTTGGAGAGCCGCGCTCCTCTGAATAGGATCTCCACTCCTCCCCGGGAGAAGGGAGGGGTCGAAGTCGAGGCTGTGGAGGTCTCTGCTTTCCCACCTCCCGCCGAGAGGCCAGCACTCAGGCCGCGGTGTGGTCTTGCGCGGTCTGCCGCGCCCAAAGTGAGTTTCCAGGAAAGATGGGGGTGGAGAGAAAGAGGGAGGGCGAGAGGAAGGGAGAGAGAGAAATGAGGGGTCAACGACTGGGAATTACTTCATGCCCCCCCCCGTCAACCAACCCAGGGAATCGCAACTAGCTTTTGGCCCCCAAAGTATTTGGAGCCTTTAGGGTACCCTCCCCACCCCCTAAAAAGAACCCTACACCTGACCAATCAGGGGTAACTATTAGTCCATGACCAACAACCCCTCCCGGCAGGCTTCCCCGAGCACTCTGGGACCCTCCAGCCAGGCTCTGTCGGGTTCAGGGTAGTCGAGGTTGGCTCAGGAACCCGGGCCACTCCGGGTCTTGCCAGGGCTGCGGTCAAATCGCGGAGGGGTCGTCCGGGACCTGGCGTGGATGAGCGCGGGGCATGTGGGTCGGAAAAGAGGAATCGAGTCTTCAGCTCCAGGTCCGTGAAGCAGAATCTCAGATTTTCCCCATTCTCTCCATGAACCCCACCTGCCCATCTCCAGCCCAAAGCGAAACCAGAACCCAATTCCCAGGGCCGTACTTTCCCGCAGGAACCGAGTCGGAGCGGCGTGGAGCCGAGAGGATGGGGGTTGGGGGTTATTTAATCTACTCAGGTCCCGTTTCCCTTAAGGATAAAAAAAAAAAAAACACACGAAAAGAAAACCCGTCTTTCCTTCCACCACCCCTATGCAACAATTTTTCAATGGTTAGGCCAGCAGCAGAGAAAATTTTAATAATTCGTTGCAGCAATAAACAAAGCAAAGGGAAGGGTCAAAAACAAACCCAACGCTGTTCGCGAGGGTGTAGCGGTATTCTGTTTTTTTTTCCTACCCTCCCCCCTCCCCGGAAGGTTTTGTTACATTTGTTTGTCCTAAGTCGTCCAGTTTATGGTCGTACATCGAAGTTGTGAAAGCCTCCCTCCTTTTGCCCCAGGTTTGGTGGAAATACAGGAATAATTCTTCCCTGAGGGTTCATTCAATGCAGAAGATTTTCTTTCTCCTCTTCTAATCCAAATTGGGGAGGCGGGGTGGAGAGTAAAGGGGGGGGGGTGTCCACCTATTCCCGGGATTAATTTTCGCTTTATGGCTGAGTCTGTCTGTCTCCATTTTCTCCCCACCCCAAGCCAAGCAACTTAAAAAAAATAGAGGGGAGAAAATCGATGCCGCTTTGTTCTCCCTCCAAAAAAGCCAAAAGGGACAAGTCGCTTCGTTCCTAGGCGATTATTTTAATTAAAACAGGATGATGATAATGATGATGACAATGATGACATTAGCATGGACAATAACTGGCAAAACAAAATCCTTTCTTCCCGAGCTAGGGCAGCACCGACCCGGTCCCTCCACAGAGCCGGGACCTGGCCGCCACCACCGACGCCACGGGCACCCGGACTCATGCGGGAATGTCGCTCGCCCGGGGAGAAGGTGAAAAAATATTCCCCGGAGATGATCCCCAGGTTCCCCACCCGAGGCGGTAAGTCTGAAGAACGCGCCCATTGTCCTTTCGGGGCCTCTCCCCCAGACCCCTGGCGGCCGCACTCGCGAAACTGACCAGAAACGGACGAAGCCGGAGCGTGGCGGGGACAGAAGCCCGCGTCTACCAGCTTGCAGGCGCGGGCCTCGGCGAGCGCTGCTCAGCTGCAGCCCGGAGGAACCGCCGTCCCCACTATGAGCCCCCAAACACCGAGGCACAGACTGGCTTCTGGACAGAACCGCCGCCGACCAGGCTCCGTCAGCTCATCCACGCCACCACTGGCTCCCGAATACATCATAATTTGGAATAAAATGTGAAATCTCGCTCCCCGCCCCCACTGCCGCCTCCCCCACCAGTGCCTCCATCTCGCCTTCCAGCCTCCCACCCCCGCCGCCCCCAGCGATTTGCAAATGCACCTCTGAAGGACACACGCACGCAAGCACGCAGCCCAGTGCGGACAGGAACACACACGTCCCAATCCAAACGAAGGAAAGCAAAGTAAACACAACCCAACACAGACCCACAAGCCGACATGGTCAGGCCCACACACTGTACAACACAACGATGCAACGAAATCAGTCAAACGCACTTGCTCACGGACACACACACCAACTTACAATCACACACGCCTGATACAACCACGAAACCACCCAAACACAATCGCAAAGCCCACATAACCCAACTCATCGTAGAACATACAGAACCCGACCCCTGTAGAGAAAGGAAACGAGCATAATTATATAGAGAGAAGAAACTCAGACAGGGCCTTAAAGGGTCCGAATCTACATAAACAGAGCGGAGACCATCACTCTCGGACACAACCTATCGCCAAGAACACACTTGGAAACAATGGACATCGCCCCACAGCGCACATATACGCAGTCACACAATCCCACCGCATGCACACAACCACGAAGAAATGGAAAAACCAACCACCGCCTCGAGCATTTCTGCATATTGCGTAAGGAAAAAGGGGAAGGAAGGAAGAGAGTCTTCGAGGCGGGAGGGGCGGCGAGGGCGGGGGCGTCCGTAGAAAATGCCCCCCCATCGAAAGAAACCGAGGGAGAAGGAGCAAAGATCTCTTCCGAGGAGGGCGTGGGGGGAAAACGAGGGCGGAAATGGGTAAGGAATTCCATGAAAGGCCGCAGGTTGCTTTTCCCCTACAAAAAGGCCGGAATGCTCACGTTTTGCCAGTACGGGGGGAACGCGTGTGGCCATTTTGGGGCCTGGTCCTTAGCGCCAAAGGCCGGGTCCCCGCCCCCGGCGTCCCACCCCCGCCTGCGCGCAGCGCGGCTCCCGGGCCGCTCCACCAACGGGCTCTAATCCCGCTCACGTTCTAGGCCTCGTTAGCATGGGCCGGAGCGCGCCGGAGCAGTGTGCGCCGCCGAGATAAGGCACTGCCGCGGGTCCGCCCGTCCCCGATAAGCGCCTGGGCCATGATGGGCCAAATGATTCATTTTAATTTGGCAGTTTCACCGGAGGGAGTGAGGACTGGTTGCGCGGCGCAGGGACCGGCCCCGAAATGCGCCCCCGAGAGAGCAGGGCGCGCTAAGAGCCGGCCGGTCCAGCCCGCTTTGCTGATTCCGAGGCCTCTCGGGAACGTGGGCTTCCCACAACCTCAGCCCCGTAGCCTTCCAGACACCTTTCTTCAGGGACTGTCTTCTCGACACCCAGACCCCGCCTCTGAAGACCATGATCCAAAACCATCATCTCCCAAACCTTGCCCCAGCATTCATTCTTTCTCCCTGTGCCTAGACACCCAAATTTCATTAGGCAATTCCCTTTCTCCCACAAAGCTTCCCAGTTTCTCCCCTTTTCTGCTTGAAAATAGAGCCCGCTTGGCCCTAATGTCAAAGACTGAGCTCAACCCCAAGGGACTCTGTCGGGGGAGGGGGCAGGGGAGATGGAGGAATTAAAGGGAGACATTAAAATGTCTATTCTGCTGAGTTTCAGGAGGAGCCCAGAGCTGGGAACACTCCTTCCCCCATAACGTTTTTAACCAACATTTAAATCTTGCTAATGAAGGAAGCACTGCTCTAAGCACCCTATAAATATTAATTCATTTAATAATCATAAACAGTCTTGTGAGGTTGGTGCTATTATTATCTTCAATTTACAGATGACTAAACTGAGGCACAGTGTAAAAGTAACTTTCCCAATTTTACATAGCTAGTGAGTTGTGGAGCTTGGATTTGAAGCAAATCTGGCATCGAAGTGCTCTCTGAAGCTCAGCTGGCAGCCAGAGCCCAGGCTGAGGTGAGGCATCTAGGATCAACTCATTGCAGGGACAAAATCTGAATGATGGGATAGAAATCTGAGTTCAGAGAGGGGTGGGTGCCTGGGGCTCAGCCCAAGAAGGGTTTCATTCTTTCATGGTGAAATGAAAAGAACACAGGCTCAAATCTTACAAGTCACTTAGTCCTGCACCTCAGTTTCCTCATCTGTTAAATAGGGAAATCTTGTTTACCTCACCAGAGTAGTTGTGACGATTAAATAAAATGACCTTTAAAATGTGGGATGATAACCTATGGGCATCACTCAGACCAGGACCTGGGACAACATCCTAGGCACTTGCACGGGAGTTTGGGTTGTCATTATAGGGAAGGAAATTAAGGCACAGAGAGAAGTGACACGGCCCAGAAAAAAAGCTAGGAACCAAACCCAGGTATACTACCCAACCCACAAGTCTACCCACCATGCCAGGCTGCTTTATCCTTCCAGCAGCTCCATGTGAAGCCTGAGAACTGGGGGAAAGCTTCTAGCCCTAGTCACCAACTGAGTCCCAGTTCAAGAACTGCACCCAAAGTGTGGCCTTGGTGAGAACCCTGGCCCCTCCTTGTTCATCAGGATGACTCTTTGAGGAGATATGTTTTGTTCAGTGCAACCTGTCCTCTTTGTTCTTCTTGTGCTCTCTAATGGAAGTTGGGGTACCATGTGGATACAGCTAACTTGCAAAGAATCCCACTGGAGAAGGGTTGCCCATTGTTCCAGTTTGCTACTGCTGCTGTTTTGCACAACACCAGAAATGGATCGGCCTTTATAAAGGGGGTTTATTTGGTTACAAGGTTACAGTGTGAAGGCCATAAAGCGTCCAGAGAAAGGCATCAACAATCAGGTACCATCACTGAAGGTTGGCCATTGGTGTCCAGAAAACTTCTGTTAGCTCAGAAGGCACGTGGGTGGTATCTGCTTGCTCCCATGTTGCGTTTCAAAATGGCGTTCTCCAAAATGCTGTTCTTGGGACTTTTTGTCTTAGCTGCAGCTGCTCTTCAGAATGTCACTCTCAGTTGCTCTGAGGTCCTCCTGTCTGTGAACTCCTTTATAGGACTCCAGTGATCCAGTTAACACCTACCCTGAATGGGCGGGGTAACACTTGCATGGAAACTATTCAACTAAATGTTTCACTCACAGTTGACTGAGTCACATCTCCATGGAAACAATCAAATACAATCTAATACGTCTACCCCCCACAAGATTGCATTAAAGAATATGGCTTTTGGCAGGACATAATATATCCAAACTAGCACATCCATGTTCTGAGAAAAAGAGTCTAATTCCCAGACTTGCCAGGAGGCCTTCTCTAACTGCTCAGCGGAGACACTAAGAAGGAGCCTCTGTGGTCTGTTTGGTCCCATGTCCCACTCTATCCCTCATGGCTCCATCCCCACCTGCCCAACTTTTACCAAATCAAATTGCACTCTTCCTCTATTGTGCCTTACTTAGCTTCTGCTGGTCCTTCCGCCCTTCTCTCTTCTTCCCACATCCAAAGCCCAGCCATCCTTCAATATCCAACCTTTATGCCTCGTCCTCCCCGAAGCCTTCTGCACCCTCTCCCCAGCTCCTCTGCTTTAATATCTCTCCCCACTGGTCCCCTTTACCTTTACTTGGCTACATTACCTAAGAGAAAGTGTGGGAGTCATTTAGTTCTGAGTTTGAATTCTAGATCTCCCCCTCTGCCATGTCTGTGTGACCATTGGGCAAGTCATTTCTCATCTCTGAGCAGCTGCAAAATAAGGCTAACCATCCCCGTATCAGACAGCCCATCTGGGGAAAGCCTCCCTGAGGAGATGATGCCTGGACTGAGCTGTGAGAGTGGGACTTGTGGTGGAGGGTAGGCAGAAGGAGAGAAGTGAGCCCCGATACCTTCCAGGCAGGCTGAGGGGCTAACTGGGACAAGGGCTGAAGCAGAAAAGCTGCAGGTTCATGAGGGGAACAGTAAGAGTCAGTTGGGCTGGAGCTAACCTATGGATCATCTTCAGGCTTTTTCTAACCATTTTGTTGATTTGGTTGAGGACAAAGCATCCTATGCAGGAGCAGATTTGCATTCTTAAAAAGTGCTCTGGCTACAGGGTGGAGAAGGGGTGTGTGTGAGTGGGGAGGTTGCTGGAAGACCTGCTCTGAGCCCAGTGCAGTGGTCTGGGGAGGAGGACTGGAGCTTGGATGAGGGTGCTGGCAGAAGAGATGGCAACAGGAGGATGAAGATGACACGTATTTAGGATGTAAAATTGTTTTGTAAGGATTGGATGGGGTGGGGAGGAAGAGGGAGGAATCAGGGAAACCTCTGGGTCTCTCCCTCTCACACCTGGCTAGAGATGGTGGTGTCTTTCCTGGCGATGGGGAGGCCTGGAGGGGAAGCAGCAAAAGGAGGGATTATGCATTTGATTTTGAGGTGCATGAATTTAAGTGTCTTGGTTGAATTTTGTTACAGCGTTTTTAATGGCCCTGCTGGGCACCTGCAAGTGGTGTGGTGAAGGAATAGAGATGGGTGGATTGTTGGTCAATCCTACAGCAGACTGCGTGCCCAGGGGGACGGGGGAGGTGGCATTCACCCCACCGCCCACACCACACAAACTCATCCCTGAAGCTCCAGCTTCTGAGGCGTCCGGCAGCGGTCCTTGACCTCGTCCCCCAAACCCCGGGCCTGGACCTGCTGACTGGTGACGTCTACACCCTTCCCCCTCCCCAGTTTCCGACTGTCGGGTGGAAAAACGGAAACCGCGCACTAAGCGGGGCGCCGCCCGAAATAGCATCTGGTGCTTGCTGGTCAGCGCGTCGTCCGAGCGTCCAGGGGCAAGTGACGCGGCCCGGGGACCCGCCAGGAAATGCCACCCCTCCCCCACCCACCCCACACAGGGGCCTCTGTCGGGCAGGAAGCCGGGAGCGCCTGGGATGGGAGTGGCGAGGGGGCGGGGAGGGAGGCTGGGACCCACCGAGACAGGGAAGTCTGGAGTCCAGGCCCGGACCTGGGACCGGCGAGAGCCAGGGTGGCGGGGACAGCAGCCTCTCCACGTTTCCGACCTGAGGCCGTGGGCGCCCCTCTGCGGCCGGCCCCCATCCCCAAAGGCTGGGTTCTCCCGAACCCCTAAATCCGAGGCTTTGAAGTGTTTTTACGTGTTTCTGCCTCCTTTACCTCTGGGTATTAGACGATCTCTGAGCTTTCTCCCTGGAGCTCGTCCTCTAGAGGGTTGTGCTCAATGTTCACTCTGAGGGCCAAGGGGATTTATTTTCGATGAATTTGGGTTGCGGCTACTGTATGCCAGGAACTGTCCCAAGCACTTCGTAAATATTAATTCAATTTAATCCTCACAACAGTCCTCACAGCCACCTCGATTTTGTGGGTAGACAACCCAGGCCTGGAGAGGTTCAACAACCTGAGGAGAACACTCAGCTGGGAAGTGGTGGAGCCAGGATTCACACTTGAAAACGCCCAGTGTTGGCGAGGTGTGGAACAGCGGGCATTCGCAGACATTGTTGAAGGGAATGAAAAAGTAATTTCGCTGTTTGGAGACCTGCTTGGCAGTTTCCTCTGAACTTTATAAAAACTTATAAACTTTATACATTTTATGAAGATGAAGTTTCCTTAGAGAACTGAAAAATATACATCCTCAAAGACTTGAACACAAATATTCGTGACAACTTTATTCATAATGGCTAAAAACTGGAAACAATCCAATTTCCATCAACAGATGAATGAGTAAACCAATTTGGTACATCTATGCAATAGACTACTACTCAGCAATAAAAAAGGAGCAAAGTACTGATACATTCAAGAATTTGGAACAATCTCAAAAACATTATGCTCAGTGAAAGAAGCCAGAGACAAAAGATTGTATACAATTCCATTTATATGAAATTCTAGAAAAGCAAAGCTAATCTATAATTGCAGAAATCAGATCAAAGGTGGTGGTAGTGGATAGATGACTGCAAAGAGGCACAAGGAAACTTTCTGGGTAATGGAAATATTCTATATCTTGATTATGGTGGTGGTTATATGAGTGTGTGCATTTGTCAAAATGCAATAAACTGTACACTTAAAATGAATGCATTCTATTGTATGTAAATTGTACCTAAATAAAGTTAAATAAAGACATTATTTGTGCTCTGCTCTAATCAAGATGGCTGAGTGAGAAGCTTTGGGGCTTTAACCTCCACAGAAGCTTTGAACAACCAGCAAGAACCGACAGAAACATCTTTCCCAGCACTCCAGAAAATAGTTAAAGGATTGCAGTAACAAGGTGAGAGCCAAATCAAGAAAAAGGCTACCTAGAAGTGGTAGGTTCTCCCCATCCCCTCCCCAGCTTGGCATAGAGCTGGCCATGCTCCCAGTGCAGGTCTCTGGTCCTGGTACGAGAGGGAGCAGAGTAGCCTTCGTGCACATGCTGGGAGCATGTATGTCTGGCACAATCTGTCTGGTGGTGGCCTGAGGGATTCACTGTATGAGAACTTGCCCTGAGTGTAGAAAGTGGCTCCCAGAGCTCTCCTACAGAACACTGTCAAGTGGCTGCCTGAGACAAGGGATTGCTGGCTGTAGGACATATAATGCAGTGCCTAGAAACATAAGGAAACTGTTTCCTATGGAAGAGGGGACACTTGGAACCATGTAAACAGGGAATTCCTAGAGCCAAACATGCATACCCAAGACAAGAACATGCCCAGAAGTGACCAGAAAGGCTCCTATGTTTTGGCCTGCACAGGTTAATCTGCAAAGGTTAGGAAAGGTGTTTTCAGTTTGTGCCACTTTGAATGTATTATGTCCCCCAAAACGCCATTATCTTTGATGCAATCTTGTGTGGGTAGACATATTAGTATTGATTAGATTGTAATTCTTTGAGTGTTTCCATGGAGATGTGACCCACCCAACTGTAGGTGATAACTCTGATTGGATAATTTCCATGGAGGTGTGGCCCTGCTGATTAAGCATGGGCCTTGATTAGTTTACTAGAACACTATATAAGCTCAGATAGAAGGAATGAGCTTGATATAGCCAAGAGGGACAATTTGAAGAACACACAGGAGCTGAGAGAGTAGCTGTAGCTGAGAGACACATTTTGAAGACGGCCACTGGAAGCTGACACTGACATTTTGGAGAATGCCATATGCAAACACCACCTGGGAGCAAGCAGACACTAGCCATGTGCCTTCTGAGCTAACAGAGATTTTCTGGACACCAATGGCCATCCTTCAGTAAGGGTACCCAATTGCTGATGCATTGGACACCTTATGTCCTTAAGACTATAGCTGTGTAACCAAATAAACCCCCTTTATAAAAGCCAATCTATCTCTGGTATTTTTCATTCCAGCAGCATTAGCAAACTAAACACAGGTTTTAATTTTTTTGTTATTATTTTTGTTTTTTGTTCAAGGAAAGCTCTTTCATAACACTAGCTAGATACAAGTTTAAGGAACATATGCCACAGAGTCTAAATTCCAGCTGATGACCCACTAAAGTATCAAAATGTCCAGGTTTCAACAAAAGACAACAAACTTTGCAAAGAGAAAGGAAGCAATGGCCCAGGCAAAGGAGAAGAATAAAGCATTAGAAACCATAATGAGGGGGATCTGAACTAGGACTCTCCAGAAAAAGACTATTTGAAAAAGGCCTCAATTATGCTGAAAGAGCTAAAGAAAACCATTGACAAAGAACTGAAGGAAATCAATAAAATAATTGATCAACACAAAGAGAAAGTCAATGGAGAGATGGAAATTATGAAAAGGAACCAAACTGAAGGCCACAGTAACAGAAATTAAAAATTCCCCTGAGGGGTTCAACAGCAGATTGGAGCTAACAGAAGAAAGAATCAGTGAACTCAAAGATAAGACAATTGAAAAATCCCAGTTTGAGGAGCAGAGAGAGGAAAGAATGAAGAAAAGTGAACAGGGCCTGAGAAATCTGTGGGACGCCATCAAGCACACCAATATGTGCATTGTGAGCGTCCCAGAGGAAGAGACTGAGAAAGGGGAAGAGAGAATAGTCACAGAAATAATGGCTGAAAACTTCCCAAATTTATTGAAAGTCACGAATATATGCATCCAAGATGCTCAAAAAACTCCAAGGAGGATACATCCAAATAGACCCACACCATGTCATGTTACAAGCAAACTGCTGAGTGCGAAAGATGGAGAGTTCCAAAAGCCACGAGAAGGAAGCAACATGTCACATACAAGGGAACTTCAGTAAGATTAAATGCTGATTTCTCATCAGAAACCATGGATGCAAGAAGGCAGTGAGATGACATATTTAAAGTGCTGAAAACAAAAAATGGCCAACCAAGAATTCTGTATCTGGCAAAACTCTTTCGAAAATGAGAGCAGGATTAAGACATTTCCAGATAAACAAAAGCTGAAGGATTTCATCACCAATAGATTGGCTCTACAAAAAATGCTAAAGGGGGTTCTGCAGGTTGAAAGGAAAGGACACTAGAAAATTGAGTGAAGTCACAAGAAGAAATAAATATCTCTGGTAAAGATAATTACATAGGTAAATATAAATACCAGTACTCTTGTATTTTCTATTTATAAATCCACTTTTACTTCCTACAGAATCTAAAAGACAAACACATAAAATGTAATGGTAAAAGAAATGTAACAAAATAAGGTTTCAGTGGCTCAGAGATTTCTAATAGAGTTGAGAGGTTATTTTGGAGGTTACTTTTATGCAAACTTCAGCCAGATATGACAAATTGCCATGGTATGTCAAGCCCCAACCAACAGTATTCCTGAAAACCCTAAAGAAAACCCAGGACTCTGTCTAGGTCTCTATAAAAGTTTTACTTATTAAGTTTATTTTGCAGAAACTTAAAACCTCCGGATAATTCCTATTCCAGTTATATAAGCCCTGAAACTTAAAGGTACCAGTCTCTCCCAGAACATAACCAGTTGCATTCTCCTACCCTGTAATGTCTAGACCCCTTTTCAACATGAAGAAGTTAGAGTGGTCATTGCCCAAATATCCCTGAAGACTGAGAAAATGATCCAACGAGAGGGAGGAGTTATAACAGAGAAGTTAGGATTTAACAAATGATTATGACTACTGAATCGATATCTATATATATGCATATATTTCTTTTTAGTTTCTAGTGTATTAGAACAGCCAGAAGGAAATACCTAAAATTATGGAATTGTAAGCTGTACTATACTTTGAAATTTGCTCTAAACTATCTGTTAAATTGTATTTTGAAATTTATCACTTTTCTGTATATTTCTCAATAAAAATGTTTAAAAATTCATTTTAAAAACATGTAATGGTAAATCGATGGTTTTTTTGACTCATAATGTATAAAAATGTAATTTGTGAAAAGAACTGTGCGACATTGGGGACACAGAGGGGTATAGGAACATAATTTGTATGTGCTATTAAAGTTAAGTTGGCATCAAAGCAAATGAGATTGTTATTGATTTAGGGTATTAAATTTAAGCCCCATGGTAACTAAAAAGAAAATACCAGAGAATATGCAAACTCATAGAGACAGAAAGTAGACTACAGGCTACCAGGGGAGGGGGGTAGGGGCTATAGGGAGTAAATTCAAAAATGAATTTAAGGTTTCAGTTTGGGGTGAAGGGAAAGTTTTAGGAATGGAGGCTGGTGAGGGTAATGTAACATATGAATGTGATTAATTTCACTGAACGGTATGCTTGGGAACAGATAGGATGGGAAGATTTATGTTGTATATATGTTTCCACATTTAAAAAGAGAGAGAACTAAAGAGATAATAATAATTAAATGTAAGCTCTTAGGAGCTGAGAATGGAGGAGAAAAGCCTCAAAAGGACATTTTTGGGCTGTCTGGACCAAAAGGGGAAAAGAAACAAAATAAAGTTTCAGTGGCTAAGAGATTTAAAATAGAGTCGAGAGATTATTCTTATGCATTATACAGATATTCCTCTAATTTTCTAGTGTATTGGAATAGCTAGAAGAAAACACCTGAAACTGTTGAACTGTAATGCAGTAGCCTTCATTCTTTTAAAAAAAAATCAGTTTTATTGAGATATATTCACATACCATACAATCATCCACGTTGCATAATCAACTGTCCACAGCACCATCATATAGTTGTACATTCATCACCCCAATTTTTGAACATTTTCCTTAGTCCTAAAAGAATGAAAATAAGAATAAAAATAAAAGTAAAAAAGAACACTAAAAGCATTCCATCCCTCCCTCCCACTCCATTTTTCATTTAGTTTTTGTCCCCTTTTTTCTTCTTATCTGTCCATACACTGGATAAAGGGAGTGGAAGCCACAAGGTTTTCAAAATTACACAGTCACACCGTGTAAGCTACATAGTTATACAATCGTCTTCAAGAGTCAAGGCTACTGGATTGCAGTTTGACAGTTTCAGGCATTTCCTTCTAGCTATTCCAATATGCTAAAAACTAAAAAGGGATACCTATATAGTGCATAAGAATGCCCTCCAGAGTGACCTCTCAACTCCATTTGAAATCTTTCTGCCACTGAAACTTTGTTTTGTTTCATTTCACTTCCCCCTTCTGGTCAAAAAGATTTTTTCAATCCCGTGATGCTGGGTCCAGGCTCATCTCTGGGAGTCATGTCCCCCATTGCCAGGGTTATCTACACCCCTGGGAGTCGTCTCACATGCAGGGGAGGGCAGTGAGTTCACCTGCCGAGTAAGCTTAGAGAATGAGAGGCCACATCTGAGCAACAAAGAGGCTCTCTGGGGGAGACTCTTAGGCACAATTATAAGTAGGCTTAGCCTCTTCTTTACAGTAATGAGCTTCATAAGGGCAAGCCCCAAGATCCAGGGCTTGGCCTACTAAATTGTTAATCCTCAATGTTTGTGAGAATATCAGTAATAACCTAGGTGGGGAAGTCCAACATTTCCAGATTTTCCCCCAGTTCCTCAGGGGGCCCCTGCAAATATATTTTTATTCTCTGCCCAAATTACTTTGGGATGTATTAAGATTTCACACTAATCTGCACAAACCTACCAGATCTCACTTCCTATTCAAGCCCTGTATTAAAACTATGTTGTTTTAATAAACTGACCATACAAGTTAAATTATTTAGCGTGAGTAGCCTTGATTCTTGATGATGATTGTATAACTATATAGCTTTCATCGTGTGACCATGTGATTGTGAAAACCTTGTGAATGACACACCTTGCATCCAGTGTGTGGACATATAAGTAATAAAATAACCACAAAAAATATGTAAATAATAGGGGGAATAAGGGGTATGGGATGAGTTGGGTGTTCTTTTTTATTTTTATTTTTTGAGTAGTGAAAATGTTCTAAAATTGATTGTGGTGATTATATGGTGACAGTTATATGATGATTGTATACTTGAATGAATTATATGGTATGTGAACATATCTCAATAAAATTTCATTTAAAATACAAAAATATGAAAAAGGACTTTATTGGGCTATAAGAAAAATTGCAATATAGAACGTAAGCTTTATATCAATGATAAATTTCTTAAACTTATTAACTGCCCTTAATGTGATTACATAAGTGAATATCCATGGTCCTAGGAAACATACATGGAAGTTATGTGTTCAGGTATTATGCTGTGTGCAACCTGCTCTCAAATGTTCACAAAATAGGTGATAGATAGAAAGATAGAAAGATAGATAGATAGATAGATAGATAGATAGATAGATAGATAGACAGACAGATAGATAGATAGAATGATACAGCAAATTGTCAAAATGTTAAAATTGGTGGATCTGGGTACGTGCTGGGGAAGGGATAAGGGTATGTTAGAGTTCTCTATATGGAGTTTGTATTATTTTTACAACTGCCTAGTAAGTTTGAAATTACTTAAAAAAAAAAAGTTAAGCAGCAACAACAAGTCAACAAACAAAAGCATTCATTGTGGCCCAACTTCAATCTTACCCTGTTCAGAAATCTTCCCTGGCCATCTTTCCAGCTCTTTCCCATCCTGCAGTGACATCTCTTCCTGTCACTGACTACTGACTGATCAGCACACCTGGAAGCCCTCCAGTACAGTCTAACTTGGGCTGCTTGGGGCCAGGCCCCACCAGGCATCAGTAATGATCTAGGAACAGGAAAGGAACTGAATTGATGGTATTTGGAAGAGTGACACAGACAGACATGTCAGCAAGTAGGGTCACTTCTTCCTCTGACCCTCAGTTTCTCCATCTGTAATAGAGATGGGATGGGGAACCCCAGGACCCTTCTCTGCCTTTGATCTATCATCTGCTACTCTGCCTCTCATCTCTGCCATCTCTATCCCAAGCTCTCATTCCTCCCTTCCTCTGAGTCTGCTCCTCTTTCCAGCCTCTGGCCCTGTCTCTCCGTCTCTGTCTTTGATATGTCTCTATCTTTGCCTTCTTTCTCTTTTTTGGTGTCTGTTCAGCCAGTTCCATTCAGTCTCTCCTTGAGATCCCCAATTTCCACACAGGTGCTCTGTAGGAACAAGGCATCCCAATTCTCCTGTCACATTTCTAACAAGTTGGACTGATTTGAAAGGCACAAGCTGGTTTGTCAACTGTACAGGGGCAGACGAAGTGAAAAGGTGAATGGAACAGGAAGGCAAGAATTTCAAAAAGGAGCCATTAAAGGAGATACGCAGGCTCAGTGAAACTGAGACAGGGAATTCAGCCCCACTGGACTCTGTCGTGGCCCTGAGTCACAGGAAAAGCTGTGGCAAGAGGCCCTCTTGTCCACATGCCCTGGGTCCTCTGTGCCCAGCCCAGAACCTACTTCCTGGGACAGAACCTTATGGCTTGGTTAAGAATACATGGTTAGTTTTCAGACCACCCTGGATTAGAATCCCTCCTCAACTACTCAGTGGTCCATGACCTTAAGCAAGTTACATCACTTCTCTGTGCCTCTGTTTCCTCATCTGTAAATAGGGGTAAGAATAATGCATGATTCACACAGCGTTGGTTGGAAAGATTATGAGACATATGTAAAGAGTTTAGCACAGTACACAGCACCACTTGTTACACAAAAGTTATTATTTTATATCATGATCCTATTTTCCACTCCAGGCCCTGTATTCAGGCCTGGGGATCCTAAGATGGAGGAGACAAACATAGAAGCAAAGAATTACAGGACAGCTTAATACACGCTCTCCTCGAAAGGGACCCCAGGCAAAGCTGTGTGTGCATGTGCGTGGTGGTTATTCCACTTGGGAAGAATCAGGCAAGACTCTA
>PVKY010002264.1:0-26498 GCA_004027775.1 Bradypus variegatus | reverse complement strand
GGGGATGGTTTGGGTGTTCTTTTTTCATTTTTAGTTTTTTGTTCTTGTTCTGATTCTTTCTGATGTGGGGAAAATGTTCAGAAATAGATTGTGGTGGTGAATGCATAACTAGATGATCATACTGTGAACGGCTGACTGTATACCATGGATGATTGTATGTTATGTGATTGTGTTTGAATGAAACTGAATAAAAAAAAATCACACACACAAAAAAAAGCGTATAGTTGGGTCATGTTTCCTTATCCATTCTGTTGATCTCTGCCTTTGGATTGGAGAGCTTAATCCATTCATATTTAAGGAAATTACTGATAAGGCAAGATTTACTTCTGCCATTATGCTAATTGTTTTCATGTCATACTTTTTATTGTCCTCCCTTTCCATCATGACTGCCTTTCTCTTTGTTTAGATATTGTTTTTTAGTTTTAAATTTTTATTTGTGACAAACTATGCTAACATAAAAATCCTTGAAACCATTTTAAGTGGACAGTTCTTTGACATTGAGTACATTGATGATACTGTGTAACTTTCACCACTATTTCCAGACTATTTTCATCATCCTAAACCAAAACTTAGTCATTTAGCAATAACTCTCCCTTCTCCCCTCCTGCCACCTCTTGTAATCGCTAATCTGCTTTTGGTCTCTTATCAATTTGTTTATTTCAGGTATTTCATATGGAAAAATACAATATTTGTTCTTTTGTGTCTGACTTATTTCACTTCATTTCTTTCTATGACTGAATAATTTTCCACTGTATTGATAGACCACACATTGTTTATCTGTTCGTCTGTTCATAGACACTAGGATTGTCTCCGTCCTTAGCTGTCATGAACAATGCTGTGATGAACAGTGCTATACACATGTCTGTCCGAGTCCCTGCTTTCAACGCTTGAGTGTATACTGAGGATTGGAATCGCTGCATTGTATGGCGAGTCTACGTTTAACTTTCTGAGGAACCGCCAAATTGTTTTCCACTGTGGCTGTATCTTTTTACATTCCCAACAGCAGTGTTTGAGGGCTCCTTTCTTTGCATCCTAACCGGCTCCTGGTATTTTCAGTTTTTTAAATGCTCACCATCCTAGTGAGTGTGAAGTGGTATCTTATTGTAGTTTTAATTTGCATTTCACTAATGGCTAATAATATTGGGCATTTTTTCATATACTTATTGGCCATTTGAATATCATTATTGGAGAAATGTCTTCAAATTCTTGGCCCATTTTTTTAAATGCAATTTTTATTGAGATTTGAGATTTTTGATTTGAGGTTGAGATTGAGATTTGAGATTTCAAACTGAGATTTGAAATTTGAGACTGAGATTAGAAATTGAGATTTTTTAAAATGCAGTTTTTATTGAGATACGTTCATACACCATACAAACCATCCGAAGTATACAATCAGTAGTAGCCCACAGTATCATCACATAGTTGTGTGTACATCACCAAGATCAATTTTAGAACATTTTCATTACTCTAGAAAAGAAAAAGAAAAAAGAAAACCCAAATTCTCCCATACCTTTTGTCCTCCCCTATTATTGACCCATAGTATTGGTGTGCTACATTTATTACTGATTATGAAAGAATATTAAGATATTACTGTTAATTATAGTCCATAGTTTACAATAGGTACATTTTTCCTGTATACCCCTCTGTTAACTCCTTGTCACACTGGTGTACATTTGTTGTACTTCATGAAATAACTTTTTTATATTTTACAGTTAATCATAGTCATTATCTACTGCAAGATTCACTGTGTTATACATTCCCAAGTTTTAATCTCCTAATTCCTTCTGGTGACATCCATGACTCTAAACTTCCCCTTTCTACCATGTTCACAAGTAATTCAGCAGTGTTAGTTATTATCATAATAATGTGCCACTGTAACCTCTATCCATTTCTTGGCCCATTTTTTTTTGGTATCCCCGTTTATTTTTTAAACAGTTTTAGTCACATGCAATGCACCCCATCTGAAGTAAACAATCAATATTCCCATATAATCACAGGTATGCATTTACCACCACAATCTATATGAGGACATTCCCATTTCTACTGCAAAGAAAGGAAGAGGAGGGAAAAAACGAGGAATAAAAGATAGAAGAAAAAAATAAAATACAATGGAAAGGTCATATAACACCACCACCACCAAGAATCCCATACCACTCCCTCATATCCCCCCCCAGAGACATTTAGCTTTGTTATACTGCCTTTGTTAAAATTAATGGAAGTGTTATTACAGTGTTACTCTTAACTATAGACTCTAGTTTGCATTGATTATATTTTTCCCCTATATCATCCAGCTTTTAACACCTTGCCATGTTGACATTCATTTATTCTCCCTCATGTAAAACATTCTTGTATTAGTACACTTAATCACCTTCATTGACCATTCTAGATTTCACTAAGTTATATAGTCCCAGCCTTTATCTTCTGTCTTTCCTTCTGGTGTCATACATGCCCCTAGCCTTCCTAACCTCTCTCTCCTTTGTTTTCCTATCTGCCTGTAGCGCTCCCTTTAGTATTTCTTGTAGAACAAGTATTTGTTCACAAACTCTCCAGTGTCTGTTTGTCTGAAAATATTTTAAACTCTCCCTAATTTTTGAAGGACAGTTTTGCCAGATATAGAATTCTTGGTTGGCCGTTTTTCTCTTTCAGTATCATAAATATATCATACCACTGCCTTCGTGCCTCTATGGTTTCTACTGAGAAATCCGCACAGTCTTATTGAGCTTCCCTTGTATGTGATGGATCACTTTTCTCTTGCTGCTTTCAGAGTTCTCTCTTTTGTCTCTGACATTTAATCATCTTTTTAAGTGTCTTGGAGTAGGTCTGTTTGGATCTGTTCTGTTTGGGGTGTGCTGCACGTGTTGGATCTGTAATTTTATGTCTTGCATAGAAGATGGGAAATTTTCAGTGATTATTTCCTCCATTATTCTTCCTACTCCTTTTCCCTTCCATTCTCCTGGGATACCCATGACATGGATATTCGTGCGCTTCATATGTTGTCATTGTGCACTTCAATTCCCTGAGACACTGCTCATATTTTTCTACTCTTCCCCATCTTTTCTTCTGTGTGCAGGATTTCAGATGTCCTGCCCTCTAGTTCATGGATCCTTTCTTCTGCCTCTTCAAATCTGCTGTTGTATGTCTCCACTGTGTTTTTCATCTCTTCTACTACGCCTTTCTTTCCCATAAGTTCTGCCATTTGCTTTTTCAAGCTTAAAAATTCTTCTTTATGGTGCCTGTATTAGTTCGGGTTCTCTACTGAGGCCTGGGGGGTGCCAAATCCCAAAGTGGCTGTTGTGGTATTAAATCCAGGGGCCCCAAAGGCTCCTGTACCCAGAGGCCCTCCGATCTTAGATTGGTTGTTGCCAAATAAAGATGCCTGTCCAGCACCAAGAGCTGTTCCAAATCCTGCTCCAAGCCCAGTTCCCCGAGTCTCACATGCTGGTTTGCTTCCAAAAATACTATTCCCACTGGTATTAGAGCCAAAATCAAAGAGCCCGTCACTGGTTGTACCAAATGAAACAGCACTGGTTGTGCTGGTTCCGAATGCAGCTTCTTGTTGCCAAACAGGGTCGAACCAACAGCACCAAATCCAGTACTGATCTGCTCAAAGAGACCCGTTCCTGTGCCAAATGCTTTCCCAGTGCTGGTGTTTGTAGCTGTCCTAGTGTACTGGTATTACCAAAAGAAAAGCCAGAGTTCTGGGTGATTGTAGTCTGGCCATATGGCTTGCTGCAGAGGTTAGTAGTCTGTTGATTTTGTTGGCCAAAAATACCACCTGCATTTGTTCCAAATCCAGTTGTACTAGTTCCAAAGGCAGTTTTGTTCTGACCATATGCAAAGCCTGAATTAGTGGTGGAAGAGCTGGAGAGTCCTGTAGTGCTGCAGGTGGCTTGAGAAAAGCCAAACTAGCCAGTTGTGGTACCTGCTCCCACCTGGTTTTGTGGGCCTTTCTGGTTAGCCTGATAATCCTCTAAACGAAGTTCCTCTAGTGACTTGCTTTCATCTTCTTTCATAGGAGTAATACACTGGTGATGTTAGTGCTAACTCCAGCTTTGACCATAGTATCTCTACCAGGTGGAGGGTTAAACTTAATGGTAGTCTCAGTATGAGCAGCTATAAAACTGCTTGGCCCAAAGAGAGAGCCAGATGTGCTGCCAAAAGGGTTAGAGGTGGTATTTGTAGTTCCAAAGAGTCCCCCACTGCTAGTACTTGTTCCAGAATTCCCAAAGCCACTTGGTTTATTTTGTGCAAAGGCATTGTTTGGGGATGAGAAAAGACTGGTTCCTGTACTTGCAGTTCCAAACAAGCTGTTGGATGTTCCTGTTGTGGAGTGCTTACGGAGTGCTTGTGGAGGTAGCTGGCTGGCTAGATGAATTGGTACCAAACAGTCCTCCTGGTTTAGTCTGAATTTCCAAAAAGACCTCCAGTATTGTTGCTAGAACCAAAGGCAGATGTTCCAAATGTCCCTCCACTAGTAGTGCCAAAACTGGTATTCTGCCCAAATGTTGAAGTTGTGCCAAAGCCACATGTGCCACCCCCAGAAGGTGTTCCAAATGATTTATTAGACATCCTTGTTCCAGGAAGTCTTAGCTATTTAGGAGCTAGTAGACATGAATAAAGTTAGATACCAAAGTACCATCTAGAATAGAAACCGTATAGGTCTTCTTCCCTGGGCCCCACATCTCAGGAGCACATAAATACCCAGACTCTTTTATGACTATGTTTAGATTTAACTCCTCCATGTTCGTTTATTCATTAAGGCAAACAGGCTTACTGAGGGTCGGCTCTGTGCCAAGCAACCGCGATACGGTGGGGGAAGGGAAGTGTCCGGAGTGGGGGCCCGGGCCCTGTGCCACCAGCCGCACAAGGAGCAGCACGCAGCCAATGTGAAACCGTCGCCGCCGCTACCACTGCTAGTGACCGCCACTTCGGGCGCAGCGTGCAGAGGGCCCGACGGCGTCACACGCCGCCCTCCATCAGAGGCTCACTCCGAGCACTCCTTCTTGGCCCATTTTTAAATTGGATTGTTTGTCTTTTTGTTGTTGAGTTGTAGCAGTGCTTTATATATTCTGGATATTAAACCCTTATTAGATATATGCCTTCCAAATATTTTCTTCCATTGTGTAGGTTGTCTTTTCACTTTCTTGTTAATGTCCTTTGATGCACAAAAGTTTTTAATTTTGATGAAGTCCCATTTATGAGTTTTTTCTTTGGTTACTTGTGTTTTTGGTGTAAAATCTAAAAATCCATTGCCTGACAAGGTCCTGAAGGTATTTCACTATGTATTCTTGTAAGAGTTTTATCGTTTTAGCCTTTATATTTAGATTACTGATTCATTTTGAATTAATTTTTGTAAATGGTAAGAAGTAGGTGTCCACATTCATTCTTATGCATGTGGATTTCCGGTTGTCCCAGCACCACTGGTGAAGAGACCGTTCTTTCCCCACTGAATGGACTTGGCACCCTTGTTGAAGATCAGCTGGCCATAGGTGTGTGGATTGAACTCTGGATTCTCAATTCTGTTCCATTGGCCTAGATGTCTATCGTTATGCCAGTACCACACTGTTTTAATTACTGTAGCTTTGTAGTAAGTTTTGAAACCAGGAAGGTGAGCCTTCCAACTTTGTTTTTTTTTCTAGATCATTTTAGCTATTTGAGGCCCCTTGCAATTCTATATGAGTTTGAGGGCCAGCTTTTCCATTTCTGCAAAACTGGGCTGCTGTTGCTTTGATAGGGATTGCATTGAATTTGTAGATCACTTTAGATCTGAATTGACATCTTAACAATATCAAGTCTTCTGATCCGTGAACACGTGATGTCTTTCCATTTATATAGGCTTTCTTTAATTGTTTTCAGCAATGTTTATAGTTTTCAGTGTACACATCTTTCACTCCTTGTTTAAATTTATTCCTGGGTATTTTATTCTTTTAGATGCTATTATAAATGGAACTGGTTTGTTGTTGTTTCCTGTTCAGATTGTTCATTACTGATGTGTAGAAACCCAGCTGCCTTCTGTTTGATTATCTTGTATTCTTCAACTTTGCTGAACTTATTAGCTTTCTTTTTGGAATTTTCTATATATATAGGATCCTATCACCTGTAAATAGGGGTATTTTGACATCTTCCTTTGCTATTTGGATACTTTTTATTTTTTTCTCTCGCCTGATTGCTCTGGCTAAAATGTCCAGTTTAGTGTTGAATTAACAGTGGTGGCAGTGAGCATCCTTTCATATCATATCCTGAGTATGATATTTGTTGTGGGTTTTTCAGAAATGTCGTTTATCATGTTGAGAAAGTCCCCTTCTGTTAACTTGTTTTCTGGGTGTCTTTATCACGAAAGGATGTTAGGTTTTGTCAAATGCCTTTTCTGTGTCAACTGAAATGATCATGTGATTTTCTCCTTCATTCTAATAATGTGGTAAATTACATTGATTTTATGTTGATCCGTCCTTGCATTCCCAGAATAAATCCCACTTGGTCATGGGTTTTCCTTTTAATGTACTGTTGGATTTGGTTTACCAGTGTCTTGTTGAGGTTGTTTTTGTCTATATTCATGATGGATATTGGTGTGTAGTTTTCTTCTTCTGTCTTTATCTGGCTTTGCTGTCAGGGTAATGCTGGCCTCATAGAATGAGTTAGGAAGTAATCCTCCCTCATCTATTTTTTGGGAAGAGTTTGAGAACAATTGATGTTAAAACTGCCTTAAATGTTTGGTAGAATTTAGCAGTGAAACCATCCAGTCTTGGACTTTTCTTTGTTGGGAGGTTTTTCACTTCCGATTCAATCTCTTTTTGTAAGTCTGTTGAGATTTTGTTTCTTCTTGCATACAGTTAGGTAATTTTTATGTTTTTAGAAGTTTGTCCTTTTCATCTAGATTTTCTAAGTTGTTGGCATATGTCCCGGTTTGCTAATGCTGCCTTTTTGCAAAACACCAGAAATGGATTGGCTTTTATAGAGGGGGGTTATTTAGTTATACAGATTACAGTCTTAAAGCCGTAAAGTGTCCGAGGTAAGGCATCACTAAACGAGTGCCTTCACTGGAGGGTGGCCAATGGCATCCTGAAAACCTCTGTTAGCTGGGAAGGCACATGGCTGGTGTCGGCTCCGGAATTCTGGTTTCAGAATGGCTTTCTCCAAAATGTCAGGGTCACCTTCCAATGGCCATCTTCAGAATGTCTCTGTAAGCTGCAGCTCCTCTCCAAAATGTCACTCTTAGTTGCTCTTCATTCCTGTCCGTCAGCTTATTTATATGGCTCTAGTGATTTAATTAGGCCCAACCCTCCATGGAAATTGTCCACTCAAAGTGTTGCCCACCGTTGACTGAGTTACAGCTCCACGGAAACAATCAGTAGGTTCCAACCTAATCAAGACTAATACAGTCTGCCTCCACAAGATTGCGTCGGAGATAATGGCGTTTTGGGGGACATAATACATTCAAACCGTCGCAGCATGTAATTGTCCACAGGACCCTCTTTATTATAACCTTTTTGTTTCTGTAAGGACAGTAGTAATGTTATTATATTTTCAGTATAATGAAAATCATTAATTCCTGATTTTTGTAATATGTGTCCTCCTTTGTCAGTCTGGATAAAAGTGTGTAGTTTTGTTGATCTTTTCAAAGCAACTTTTGGTTTTGTTGATTCTCTCTTGTGTTTCAGTTCTCTATTTCATTTGTTTCTGCTTTAACCTTTACTATTTCCTTCCTTCTACTAACTTTGGGTTTAGGTTGCTCTTCTTGTTCTAGTTTCTTTAGGTGTGGAGTTAGGTGAATGATTTGTGAGCTTTCTTCTTTTTTAATGTAGACATTTAGATAAAAATTTCTCTCTGAGTACTGCCTTTGCTGTATCCCATAAGTTTTTTTTTGTATGTTGTGTTTTTGTTTTTATTTGTCTCAGTATATTTACTAATTTCTCTTGTGATTTCTTCTTAACACATTGATTTCTCAAATTTTATGTGTTTAATTTCCACGTTTTTGTAAAATTTCCAGTTTTCTTTCGGTTTTTGATTTCTAGCTTTATTTCATTGTGGTCCAAAAGATACTTTGTATGACTTCATTGTTTTAAAAATTTGTTAAAGATTTGATAAAAGATTTGATTTGTGACCTAACATGTGGTCTATCCTAGAAAATGTTCCATTGCACTTGAGAAGAGTGTGCATTCTGCTGCTGTTGGGTGGAGTGTTCTGTATCTGTCTGTTAGGTCTAATTGGGTTGCAGTATTGTTCACGTCCTCTATTTCCTTATTTATATTCTGTTTAATGTTCTATTAGTTGTTGAAAGTCAGGTATTGAAGTCTGCAGCTGTTATTGTAAAACCATTTCTCGCTTCAATGTTGTAAAATTTCTCTTCATATATTTTGGGGCTCTATTATGAGGTGCATATATGTTTATAATTGTTTTATCTTCTGGATTGAACCTTTTATCAGTCTAACCTTTTTGTCTCTTACAACATTTTTTGAATTGAAGTCCATTTTGTCTGACACTTATATAGCCTCCCGGCTCTTTTGATTACTGTTTGCTTGAATGTCTTTTACCACCTATTTACTTTCAGCATCTTTGTGTCCTTTTACGTAAAGTGAGTCTCTTGTGCTACCGGACCAAGGTGATGGATTCTTTTGCTGATGTGCTCAAATGACCAATTCCTGATACACCAGGGTTTCAGAGAGAGAAAGAGTTTTATTGCTAGGCGCAAAACAGGAGAACAGATGGCCTATGGGTCCAAAATCTGTCTCCCCAAACTGCAGTAATTCTGATAGTTTTATAGTATCAAAAGATGGGCAGGTTTTGGATAATGAGTGCAGTGGCCCCAGATGATGTAATTATAAGTGATTCACTTATCTAGCATGCGCAGATTGATTACATGCTTAGTCACAGAATATATGTTAAAAAATGGTGGCCTTAATATGATGATGGGTATGATTTTTAGTAGTATAACGAGGTATAGGTGACTGGTAGGTTAAAGTCTAAGCTACTGCACATGTCATGTGGGCCTATTTTGGTTAGATCCAGCTTCAGTTATCAAGATAACTTTGGACTTGGGGTGGATTAATTCTGGGCTGACCCAAGATTCGTCATTAATAAACATTAGGCTGGTTTGGTCCCGGGTTTTGGCACCAAATAAAATAAACATTAGGGGATGTCTTTAGTGATCATAAGACTTTAAAGTTGAAAAACTGAATAAATGGGTATGAGTGATGATTAGTTGCAAGGTTTTTACAGTCACAAGGGCACAAGATAAAGGCTGTACAATCATTATCAGAGATCAAGGCTGTTCGATTACTGTTCAGGTTTCAGGTATTTCCCTCTTTCTACTCTGATATACCAGAAAGTAAGAAAAAAAATCTGTGTAATGATTCAGTAGTCATAATCAGTCCTTAAATCCTAACTTCTCAGTTACACTTGTAGACAGCATATAGATAGAGCATGCTTTTTCATTCAGTCTAAATCTCTGCCTTTTAGCAGGGGAGTTTAATCCATTGACTTTTTTTTTCTTGTCTTTTTTTAAATCATATTTTTAATTGTAGAATATAACATATATACATAAAAGTGATAACTTTTCAAGTGCAATTTAACAAGTAGAGAGCAAATTTCAAAGAATGTTATGGGTTACAGTTCCACAGTCTGTAAAATATATTTTGTAAAATATAACATATATGAAAAAAAGGTAGTATCTTTCAAAGTATGCTTTAACAAGTAGTTATATAGGGAATTTCCAAAAATACTATGAGTTACAGTACCATAGTTTCAGTTATTTCCTTATTGTGAAATATAACATACAAAAAGGTAATATCTCTCAAATTAAAATTTAACAAGTAGTTATAGAACAAATTTCAAAGGATGCTCCACCATTTCAGTTCTTCCCGTCTAGCTATTCTAATACCCTAACAACTAAGAAGAATAAAATTATATACAGATTCAGTATTCATAATCCTTTGTCAAATTCCGTCTTGTCTGTTGCTACCCCTTCCTCTAGATCAGTCACTTTCCCGATCTTCAGGGATGTCTAGGCAGTGACCCCCCTAACTTGTTCATGATGAAAAGAGGTGCCAACATTGTAATCCATTGACATTTAAGGGAATAGCTGAGAAGAGTCTACTTCTGCTATTTAGCTATTTTATTGATTGATAGATAGAAAGAATGTTTTCGGTTCCTCAAGTGCTCCATTATTGCCTTTTTTGGTTACTTAGTTGCTTTTTTTCTAGTGTACTGTTTTGATTCCCTTCTTCCTTTGTCTTTGTATTTTTTAGTTATTTTCTTAGTAGTTACCTTTGAAATTACAATTAACATGTTAAACTAATAACAATACTACTACTAACCCGGTTTTAGTAATATACAAACTCTACTATTGTGTAACTCCATCACTCCCCTTTATATTGTTATTTTCTCAGTTTACACCTTTATATGTCATATGCTCATTAACATAGATATATGGTGTTATTTTACACATTTGCTTGTTAAGTGAGATAGGAGTGTAAAAAGCAGTTATAAACCAAAAGTGCAATAATAGGGGATTTTCTTTGCCAGTGTACTGTATTTGTTCTTACGGCTTTGAGTCACTGGCTGTGTCCTTTCATTTCATCCTGAAGGACTCCCTTTAGCATTTCTTTAGTTCAGGGTTTCTGGTAATGAACCCTTTCAGCTTTTGTTTACTTGTAAATGTTTTCATTTCTTTTTCATTTTTTGAAATAATTTTGCCAGATAGAGAATTCTTGGTTTGCAATTTTTTTTAAGGACTTTAAATGTCCCATCCCTGCTATCTACTGGCCTCCATGGTTTCTGATGAGAAATCCACTGATAAATCTTATTGGGGATCCCTTATATGTGATAAGTCACTTTTCTCTTGCTTCCTTCAAAATCCTCTCCTTGTCTTGGATCCTGACAGTTTTGCTGTGATGTGTCTTGTTGTAGAGCTCTTTGAGTTTCCTGCATGGGCAGCTCGTTGAACTTGCTGGATTTGTATATTCATGTCTTTCATCTGATTTGGGAAGTTTTCGGGCATTGTCTCTTCAAATACTTTTTCTGCCCCCTTTTCTCTTGTCCTTCTGGGTCTCCACTGATGTGTGTATTGGTTCGTTTGATGGTGTCTGACAGTTCCTCAGACTGTGCTCATTTTCCTTCACTATTTACTTTCTCTGTACCTCACACTGGATAATTTCTTTTTGTTTATCTTTATGTTCACTTTCCTCTGCCTGTTGAAATCTGCTGTTGAATCCATTGGAGAGTTTTTCATTCTGGTTACTTTGCACGTCCAAATCTTCTGTTTTGTTCCTTTTCAGTAAATTCCATCTCTATTTTGTTCTGATGTTTTCCAAATTCCCTTTAGTTCTCTGTATATTGAGTCCTTTAGCTCATTGGACATATTTAAGGCAGTTGACTTAAAGTCTTTTAACTAGTACTTCCAGTGTATCAGCTTCCTCAGGGGTGGTCTGGCCAATGTTTTGCTTGAATGGCTCATAATTCCCTATTTCCTTGCATGGTTTTGTAATTTTTTGTTGAGAACTGTACATGCTGAGTGTTAGGGTTTCTCACTGTGGCTTGTGGGTGGCTGTGGCCATCTGCAGAGCCGCAGCTGCCCCCCTGGTATACATGATGCCAGTGTGGAGTCTTGAGTGGCCCCTTGGAAAAAGGCCATGTGTTGGTGATCCTGGGAGGACCCTGTCCTTGGGGTTAGACCAGCTACCTTCTTGGGCTTTCCCACTGTGTCCCCAGAGCAGTTTCCTACATGGACACCAAGTGAGCACTGTTGAGTAAGAGTCCCTCACCTGGAAGGGCAGCCCGCTGGGGTGCACCTGGCTGTGGGGCAGCCCCTAACCTGGAAGGGCAGCCCGCTGGGGTGCACCTGGCTGTGGGGCAGCCCCTCACCTGGAAGGGCAGCCCGCTGAGGTGCACCTGGCCGTGGGGCAGCACAGGGTGGGCCTGTGCTGTGGGGCATGGTGGAAGCAGACCCGTGTCTGGGAAGATTGCTGGAACTCAGGCTTTGCTGAGCCAGGTTCTTCAAAATGTTTGACCTGGAGGCCCACGGCCAGTCCCTGGGGAAGCCAGTAGCCTGCAGTGCTTGGTGGCTCTCACTGCCGGGTGGCATCTTTATCCCACAGGTAGGTGGGCCCTCACCTGTGGCATCTGCCTCTCTCAGTGGGCTGTGGCAGAGAATAGCCCCTCACCTTAGCACTCAGTCTCAGAAGCTCACAGCATTTACTGTTCTGTTCTGTTTTTCCACTGTCAACTCTTTTTTTCTTCAGGCAGCTTGATGTGTTTTTTCCACCCCCCTAACATGTTTTTTCCCAGTGGTCAAAATTACTGTCTTCTGATTATAAGTACATGGATGGTTATTATCAGATATATAATAGCTTTTAAGATATGCATCTAAAAGTAGATTTTACTAGTGAATGGGTTTTATTCTCATTCCTTAAAAAAAATCCATGATCGAATTAAGTGACACTTTGAGGGGGGTGCTTCTTAAAGAACTTTCCTACTCGGAAGCTGCCCCTGAGCTTTGTGTCTCTGGTGCAGAAGCAGACAAGGACAGGTGGCAGTGGTTGGTAGAAGAGCCATCGGGAGAGCAGGGCTCACCCATGGCCTGAAGAAATCCTCGGGTGGGAAAGACTGCGCCGCCCTGCGTGCATGATCCTGGGCAGCGCAAAGGGGCAGACAGGCAGCGGCCCTGACAGTCACGGAAGAGGGTGGCCCCCATGGGTCTGCTGCACAGAGGCCCTCAGGAAGAGGCTGCAGCCCTGGTGGACCAGGCAGGGGCGGAGCTTCCCTGGTGGGGTGCTGTGTGGGAGGGTCATTGAGATGGGGGGTGGGAGGAGCAGGTGCCTGCGCCTGCCTCACAGGGCGGGACGTGGGTCATGTCTCTGAATCCCAAGGTATTTTGGACAATGTGAGCTGAGGATGTTGGTGGCATTAAGAACCTCATTCTAAACTTGTTCTGTTGGGTACCCCCTCCCTCCCTCTCCTCTGAGTATACTTTACCTCAGTAGCTCTGCCTTTTTTAAGTAAAAGTGTTGAGCATTGCCTCAGAGTCAACTTTTTAGTGATACAAGGTGCTTTTAGGTCCTTTAAGTTTATTTGAAGCTATCCAATTAGTCTGTAAACAAAGTTATTTTTAAAGTAAGCCTTATTTTGGAATAATTTTAGATAAATAGAAAACTTGCAAGGAAAATACAGAAAGTTCCTGTCTGCCCTTCACTTGGCTGGCTTCCCCTAATGGTAGCACTTCACATAACTGGACACGTTGGCCCAACCAAGAAATCAACATTGCTTACAATACTGCTAACTAAACCATAGACCTGTTTTGTCTTTGTCCCTTTTTCCCTGTTGTCTTTTTTCTGACCCAGGGCCTGACCCGGGACCCCCCCCCCATTGCATTCAGTTGTCACGTTGCCTCTGATCTGTTTCTCAGTTTTCCGTGACGTGACGGTGACCTCGTTTTTCAATGACCTTGACACTTTTGAGGAGTGCTTGTCGGTTATTTGTTAAGTATCCCTCAGTTTGGGTGTCTGACAGTTTCTTCTGTGGGACTGGGGTTATTGGTTTGGGAGGAAGACCCCAGAGGAGTGGGGTCGTATTCGGGGGACAGGGCATCCACATGACTCATGGGTGATGTTAAACCACCTGAGTTTTAATTTGCTAGAATGAAACCTCTGACTCTGCTCTGCTCTTGAAACCTTGTGGTGTGTGTGTGTGTCTGAGATCCTGGGACAACCCCAGTGTTTTTACATTGAGAGGGGCCTCCGTGGCCACCCAAGTGGGTCCATCCAGTTTCCAGGTGACTAGCCTGCAGCCTGGAGGGTCCTGACACAGGCCCCTTGGCAGAGCTGCCCTGGGGTCCAGGCCGCCTCTCTGCTCTGACCACACTGTGCAGGCCTGGTGCCCTTCCCAGAGACACGCTGGAGGGGCAGAGATGTCCCCAGGAGTGCAGCGGGAGTCTGAGCTCACCGGTGGGACTGGTTTCTGTTAAGGGGTGGGTCGGTGAGCCCCCGAGGTGTTGGGGGGCCCTCGGCCCCTCTGTGCAGCAGGTGGGGGACAGTTGTGTGTTGCTTGGCCTTGGTGAAAGTAGGGTGGCCAGCTTTGCCACCTTCTCCTCTGGCCTTTCCTCCTTCAGTGAAGCTGCAGTGCTGTTTATTGTCTGAAGACCTTTGTCCCCAGTTACAGACCAGCCTGTGGGCTGCTACTTTGTTTGAGGCTTTTATACTGAACCAAGAACAAGAGAGTTCTTCTCCCCCGTGTTCGGGAGACAGGCATCCAGGAGCTTCATTCTCAGGTTTATTTTCCTACCCCTTTGCAGAGGTGCCTCTCCAACCACCTCCTATTTAGAGGAGATAGCAGCTTTTGAGAGTCAGAAAAAAAAAACCCAAAACTGTGACCACTTTAATCTGTCATTTTCCTTGCAGGTTAATCTGTTAGAATTCCTAGAACTGTTCTCCATATTATTGTGGTTATACATTTACATGTGGGAAACACTGATGAGGTGTAAACAAATTCTGGGCATTTTAAGGGACTTGGGGAAATTACCACAGATCCCGTTGCCACTCCAAGGATCTTGCAACTTGCCAGGGAGAGAAGATTCATGCAGGGAATAAAGGAGCCACTGGCAAAAGGATGGCAAGCAAAGCTGTCCTTGCCAGGGGGCCTCCAAGGGACATGGGCACAGCTGGGGGTCAGCTGGAGCCAGGGATGGGGTGCGCCAAGGGTCCCAGCCCCACAGCCCAGGCAAGCCAGTGGGAACCAGAGACAGGCTCTCCTTTTGTTGGAGCACCCTGGTGCCCTAGGGTTTTACTTCAGTTTGTCACCTGTTACTCTTGGGGGCTGCGGGTTTCCTGTGAGGAGCCAGGGTCAGAAGCTGGAGAGGGTAAAGAGGGGGCCATAGGCAGGGGTCCGTGGGGAGGAACCCACCGGCCCGGCCTGGCCTCACTGCATCCCTCCCAGGAGGGTTGACTTGTCAAGGTAGATGCCACTTAGGTTACTAAACCAGGTGGTGGAGAAGACATTGGCTGAATGAATTTAATTCCCAAGGAGAAATTTGTGTTTCAATGATATGTAGTTAATGTGACTTCAGACCAGAAACTCAGTTTTTCAGTCTTCATTGTCAACTTTAATATGTATGTTAAATTATTGATTTTGGAAAAACAGAAGGCAAGAGTCCATCCATGTTATTGTTTTCTGACTAATAATCAATTTCACTTAGTGAAATTTTTAAATGCAAATTCATTTTAAATATTGCCCGAAGTTATTTGGCTGTGAAATGGAATCTTAATCATATGGATTGGATTAATTATTTTTTAAATGCTGTTTTTTTCCCCAATATAGTTCCAGGAGGTTGGGGCTTGCAAAGCTGATACTCATTTTTCTCACTGGGTCCCACACTGGAAGTTAAATGATTTCTGGCCCACCGGTATGAGCTACATGGAGAAAATATTAGTTCATTCGTCTGCTTGATAGCAAATACTCAGTAGACACCGTGAGTTCTTTTTGGATAAATGTAGCTCCTTTCTGCCTTTTTTTTAATCAAATGGGGACCCCTACTATACACCAGACATAGTTTTGTTTCCTGTTTTCACTTAACATTTTTGCATGAGCATTTCTTTAAAGCTCCATTTCCAGTGCCCGCCGAGAGTCCTTGCTTTGGGGGGACCACAAGTGACCAGTTTCCAACTGTTGGATGTTTATTGAGGTTTTCCCAGCTGTATGAATAATTTCTTCATGAACGTGATTGTGGAATCGGTCTGGGTCTGCATTCCTGACGGTTTCTCCTAGGTTCTTCCTCTGAGGGGATTTGCCAGGGTAAAGTGTGTGACCCGAGGGACTTGATGTGACCCCCCCCCCCAGTTCCCTGAGCAGCACCTCTGCTGACGCTGGGGGGCCTCGCACCTATAGAAGCTCGGTGCCAGCAATTCCTGCCTCGTAGAGATATGTGGAGGATTAACTGTGAGAATAGTTCAGAATGCTCCAGAGAGTGCGGGCAGAGGGGAAACACTTAATAAATGTTAGATAGTATTTTTAGAAGTAGAGGGAAAATGACATTTTATCTATTTTACTTAAGCAGTAGTATTTATGGCTGTACCTATAAAGGCATGTATTTGATATATCTCAGAATTTAAAGAATGACAAGACAACATACTCCTGTGTGCCCACTGCCCTGCTTAAAAGACAGGATTTGCCCCGCCCAGGTGGAGTCTCCCTCCCCTCAGTCCAGAGGTAACCTGCATCCTGATTTTCGGGTTAATCGATAACATCTAAAATTATCCCTTTAGGCAGTTCCAAAGTGCATAAGCTAAGCAGGGAGTCCATTCAAAGAAACCCTTGTATTTCAGTGTTTTGTAGTGTGTTTGTGGTGACATCTGTGCCAGTTTGAATGTATTATGCCCCCCAGAAAAAGCCATATTCTTTCATGCAATCTTGTGGGGCAGACATAGTGGTGGGGATTAAGTTGGAACATTTCGGATTAGGTTGTTTGCATGGAAATGCGCCCCACCCAACTGTAGGTGATGATTCTGATTAGATATTTCCATGGAGGCATGGCCCCACCCATTCAGGGTGGGCCTTGATCACTGGAGCCATATAAATGGGCTGACAGGCAGAGGGAACTCAGTGCAGCTGTGAGTGATGTTTTGAAGAGGAGCTACAGCCAAGAGGGACACTTTGAAGAAAGCACAGGAGCTGCAGATGAGAGACAGTTTGAAGACGGCCGTTGAAAGCAGCCTCTTGCTCCAGAGAAGCTGAGAGAGGACAAACACCTCAAAGAGCAACTGAGAGTGACATTTTTGAGGAACTGCAGCCTAGAGAGGAACGTCCTGGGAGGAAGCCATTCTGAAACCAGGAATCTGGAGCAGACGCCAGCCACGTGCCTTCCCAGCTAACAGAGGTTTTCTGGACACCACTGGTCATCCTCCAGTGAAGGTACCTGATTGCTGACGTGTTACCTTGGACACTTTATGGCCTTAAGGTTGTAACTGTGTAACCAGATAAACCCCCTTTTATAAAAGACAGTCCATTTCTGGTGTTTTGCATTCCAGCAGCATTAGCAAACTAGAACAACATCTTACAAAGTTAATGTTGAAAATGTTGGTAAAATTCAGAGAGAGAGTCCACCAAGCACAGCCCGTCAGCGAGACGGTGGGGAGCTGGCAGCAGGGGTCTGGCGCCCAGCTTGTTGCTCTCTGCCTCTGGCTATATGAGCGCTCAGGCTGGAGGGGAGCAGGCACTGGGGCATGCAGTAGAAGGACAGATAAAGGAAGCCGACTGAGATCATGCCCTGAACACCTCCCCTCCCTCACTCTTCTCTATCTTGCTCCACTTACTCTCCAGCCCTCGTTTAAAACCAGCCAGGCAACACTCTGGGCTTCATGAGTGCAGCTCCCTGTTGGCAGGACAAGCAGTTTTTTGCTGGGTAACATGCAGGAGCCTTGGTGGCCTCTTGTCCAGTGGGCACCAGCTCCCCACTGCCTGTGGCAGAGGGACCGTGTTGGCGTAGCATGTGGGCATGGGTCAGCAGTGTGGGTGCACACAGACATGTTGCATGGTCCCCGGGAAGCCCCTCCTGCCAGCTTCACCAGCGTCATAGTCTCTGCAGGAGGCAGCACAACGTGCTTCTCAGAGTGCCCATGCGCTGGCTCCCGCGGCCGCCCCGTGGGGTGGGATGGTGGACCGAGAGCCTGGACACGGCGTGGCTCCTCAGTGTTGTTCCTCTGCCCTGGCTGTCCTCCACGGTGTGGGAAGGCTGTGGTGGTGGCTTTATGTTTCGGCTGCTCTCCTAACACTCCCTTCCCCTGCTTGGCTTTCCGTAGCTGGGCTTCACTTTGTGGAATTTTTTCAGGGTTGGGGGGAGGTTTTTCCAGAATGCTGTAGGCCCGGTGAACATAGTGTCCCTTTGGGGACTAGCTGGTTGGATGTGTGAGGCCGGGGGAAGTAGCAGGGCTGCATCTGTTGCCCGGCAGCCCTGGGGGCAGCTAGGGCCTTTGAGGTCGGGGTCCTTGCAGCTGCTGGCTGCGGTGTCCGGCTGCCCGCCTGCACCTTGCCCACAGCAGGCCTGTCTCCATCCTGACTTTTCTTGCATGTGTTAGGGATCCCAGCCTTTCTGCCTCGCTCTGTTAAGATGGGGCCTCCTGATACAGGGTCTCTTTAATTTGATTTACTCAGATAATTAAACAGCGTTAGGAAGAGGATGGGCTTTAACCTTGAACGGATTATTTTATGATCCGATGACCCTTGGTTGGGAAAATTTTGTCTGTGTTCTGTGCTATTTGGTCATCAAGTGTTGAAAGCCTGTGCTGGTAGGGTGTGCGCCCTGAGCCAGGCCCCGCTTGGTGTACATTAGCTGGCTTAATGTTCACGGCGAGCCCGAGGAAGGTTCTCTCCTCCCTGACTCTCAGAGGAAGACTTGGAGGCACAGAGAGCTGGGACCCTGGCCCGGAGAATCCCGGATCTGCAGCCCCTGGCACCCCTTCTCTTGTCTGCAAATAAAGGTTTAGGCCGTTTAGAGCCACAGAGTTCTAGATCTGTTTATTCTTGTGATACTGTGCAGTTTGATTCTTCTTTGGCAGGTTTGTAGAAATCTAAAAAAGAAAATCTTAAGAGCAAGGCATGTTTAAATAATCTAATTGGGACTGCTCAAGCAGGGGGTGTGTGGGCCCCAGCCTCAACCCTGGGCCCTGGGGCGGGGTGGCTCTCACCCCACCTCTGTCCTCGGCTGGAAGATTGTTTCTCTGTGGTGCCACCCTAAATCTTCAGCTTCAAACGCCCAAGCTCATTCCTTATATACAAATTCTTTCTTTATTTGTATTTTGTTTCTTACAGACATACAGACCGAGAGGTAAAGGACCATCCGGAGGGATCTGTTGCGGGGTTCTGCTCCCCACACCTGGAGAGGTGCCGGCCTCCATTCCCGTTGTGCTTCTCGGGGCTCCCCTCCATGGGTACCTGTTGGAATGAATGGGTACCTCACTTTTCGATGTAAAGTTTTTAAACTACCTTTCAAAGTAATTTGAAAGTAGAGACAGAAAAATCAGCTGTGATTATTCCTCCCCAGCCCAACTCTGCAAACCATCTCTGAGGAGAAAGCACCTTTTCCTCTGGGCTCAGGGGCTGGCCAGGCTGCAGGCTGGGAGTTGTCCCAGCCGTGCAGGGCTCTCGCGCAGCCTGCAAGTCCTGCCATCTCCACGTCCTCTTCTCCCAGGTGCAGCGCAGGCTCACCAGTGATTCGTGCTGGGGGGCGACGGGGGACCTCAGCTCCCTGTGACCTGATGGGAGGGGGAGAAATCCATGGCTCATTTGTCTTCCTTTTCCCCAACTTCATTTGCGTTTTACTCTATTTGCCAAATTCCTGTTACATTTAGCAGTTTTGAATATTTGGATATTGATATTTTTTTAAACAGTCTTTAGTTTCTGAGCAGTGTGCTGGGCAGCTACATTGTGCTTAACGTATTTTTGGTGGTATGAATATGTAATCAGATCTCAAACTATTTTCCCTTGAGACGCTCTACTTCTCTGAGAATGAGACTGCTGAACTGAATATTTTAAAAAGTCAATCTATAGTCTGCAGAAAACATCCAGTGTACAAGTGGACTATTTTTTAAAGTTCATTTGGAAGCCAGTTTAAAGCTGGGAGCTTGTTTTCCCATCACGGACACTGTTTCACGGCAGCCAGCCTAGTCCCGGCCTCCTCCCTGCAGCCTGCCCAGCCGAAACCCAGGTCCAGCGTGCCCAGGTGCGGGCGGGTGGGGAGCTGTGCACGTGCTGAGCGGGGACGCGGACACAGCGGGATCCTGAAGGGGGTACCAAAGAGGGTGCTGGCCACTGTGAGCGCTGGGCTGTTGATGGCGCTGATTCTCCTGTCTAAATTCCTTCGTGAAACATGCAGCCTTCCTTTTTCTTAGGGAGCTGCACCGTGAGCACAAGCTCCACATTTATCAGCAAAGAGGGTGCTGCGGAAGCTTGTCCCAACAGCTGGACAGGATGTAAAGGAGAGGCTGGCACTTGGTCCCCTCCTGCGGGAGGCTGAGGGGACCAAGTGCAGTGCCGTGTTGCCATGGCTGTGGGGAGGGGCCACAGCTCCCAGCCTTCCCTTGCAATTGGGAGTGCACACGTGTTTGGGCGTGCAAAGCTGGCAGCCGCCACCCCGGGGGACATCCCCATCCCCTCCCATGATGGTGTGCCTGTTCTCATGACCTTCTCTTGTGGGGACCGCCTGTTTTTTTCTGAGGTGAATGGGGACAGGGACAGCGGACAGGCAACCCAAGATGTCTTTGCTCTAAATTTCTCCAGAGATCGAAGTTTCAGAAGCTCTCACGTAAGCTTAACATGTGCTTACCATAATTGTGTGAACTGGGTGCAGACTGATGGGACTGGGCTGGGAGGGGCACCCTGGAGCCCAGCGGGACGTCCCCCGGCCGGTGGGGCTGCCGGCCAGTGTTTGTCGTCCGAGCAGGGCAGACGTTCTCAAGTGATGTTTATGCAGCTTAATTACTGCTTGAGAATTCTAAAAAATTCGCCCTCTAGAACAACAGCTGCAGTGCACATAAACATTTGGACTTTTCCCACTGAAGAAGGCTTTTTTCCTTAGGCTTCTCGTTTCACAATTGATGCTTAAGATTGCTTTAAAAGGTAATATTGCCACCATCATTTTCTTTGACTGCAGAAGTAAAATGCTTCATGGACACTGACCCCATTCCAGCCAGTCTCAGCTGCCTCAAGGAGAGGCAGGAGCTCAGAGCTGCCCTCAGCAGCCCCGGCTACACAGGGCCCTGGGCGTGGCTTGCGCTGGGGTGGGGGCTGGCGAGCTGGGGGAGGGAGGTTTCAGGATTGCATGAAGGAGGAAGGTGACCTGTAGACAGGTACCAGGTCATCCTGCCGGGGCAGGGGCCGGCCGACGCTGCTCACGTGCTCCCAGAGCCGCTGCGGTCTCACGGCCAATCCCCTGGAGCCAGGGCGATGCTGGCCGGTGCTCGGGACTGGAGACACTGGGGAGGCTGGCACCCGCGGTGGGTGCAGGAAGCACCCACACCTCTGCCTGTGCCTTCGGGCCAGCACCTTTCTCAGGCTCCCGTCCTGTGGTCTTAAGTGCCAGGGACGCCAGAAGTGACCCCAGAGGGTGGTCTGAGGCCTCATGGGCCTGCCCGTACCCGGAGCTCTGTCTGGAGGTGGCTGTGGCGTGGGCCACGCTAGGCAAATGCACACTCAGAGCCGCTCCCCTTGAGGCCCCTGCACTGGCCACTCCTCCAGGAAGCCCTCCCAGCAGGCCTCGGGCTCCCATGTGAGGGCCCCTCTGATTGCCTGTTGACATCTGCTCTGTTCTCCGTAGTAATTATCATTATTCGATGTACTCTGCCGGGGTTTTTTTATAAATGCGTTTTTTTATTGTGAACTTTAACATACACACATAACAATGATAACGTTCAAAGTACGATTTAACAAGTAGAGAACAGGTTTCAAAGAATGTGATGAGTTAGAGTTCCACAATTTCAGTTATTTCCATTGTAGAATATAACGTAGATACAGAAAGGTGTTAACTTACAAAGTACAGCTCAATAAATAGTTATATAGGTAATTTAAAAAAAATGTTATGGGTTACAGTTCCACAGTTTCAATTCTTTACTTATGGTGAAATATAGGTATATACAGAAAGTTGATAGCTTTCAAAGCACAATTCAACTGATAGCTACAGAGCAAATTTCAAAGCAGTTATAGGTTACAGTTCCACCATTTCAATTATTTCCTTCTAGGTATTCTAATACCCTAGCATCTAAATAAATAATTTTCTTTTTTTCTTTATATAGATATAAAGCTGCAGTATTCATAGATCTTTTTTAAATCTTATCTTGTCTGTTACTACCTCTTCCTCTCGTTTAATCACTTCCTCGATCTTAGGGTAGGCATTGACCACCCTAACTTGTTCATATTGAAAGGGGATGGGGACAATATGGGGAAGGGGGCTGCATCTGATTCTTGTTCTTAAAGAGGCTGTTGCCTGTGGATTGTAGGCCTTGTCTGGCATAAGAACACTGGTGGATTTACATTTCTGAGAGATAAGACTTAGTGAGTGAATCTTTTATAGAATCTCAGGTAAGGACCTAGGAATTCGGGACTACTTTCGGTAAAGGTGTGGCATATTGTGGCCATTTGGGATATCTAGCTGGAGGTTGCATAAGAGAAACCCCCAGGATAGCCTGTCAACTCTATTTGGGATCTCTGAACACTGTGACCTTATTGTTACCTTTCTTTTCCCCATTTTGGTCAAGTAGACATTTTCAACCCCTCAATGCTAGGGCCAGGCTCATTCCTGGGAGTCGTGTCCCATATTGCCAGCAACATTCATTCCCCTGGAAGTCATGTCCCTCATGGGGGTGGGGTTAATGAATTTATTTGCCAAGTTGGGCTTTGAGAGAGAAAGGCCACCTCTGAGCAACAAAAAAGGTTCCCTGGAGGTGCCTCTTAGGCATAATTTTAGGAGGGCTCAGCCTCCCATTTACAGCCTTAAGTTTCACAGGAGCAAGCCTCAAGATCAAGGGCTTGATTTATTAAGTAGGGGGTTCTTAAGTTCACATAACATGTATTCTGTCCCAAGATAAACAGTTTCTTACATCATCTTCACTTAGTTGTACCATTATCATATCATAACAATACATCCCAGAGCTCTTTATCAGCTGCTAATTATTCATCCCTAGTATTAATGTAGTATTGGTAAGATATTCCTATTAAATTTAGTCATTAATATGTAATGGATAGTTTTTCCATAATACCACTGTTGTTAACCCTCTGCAGCAGAGTCATACCTTATAAATATCTCATGCTAACACTTACTTAGGTTTATGGTGCTACTCTGTGGGTTATTTGCCTTTAAACAACCATTTATGAAATGTTTACCTTCAGTGCGTTACTGATACTTACAATCCCATTAACGAACCATAATCACACCTGATCATTCCCATACCATTTAATTCACCCTCATTATGACATTTGTACATATTAGATATCATTCCCCCTTCAATAGGTTCTGTACAACTCTAGGTCCCCTATAATCTACATTATAAGACACTTATTTTACATTATACTTGGAGTTCACAGTAGTGGTAATATACAGTATCTCTCTTTTTGTGTCTCCTTGTGTTACACTCAGCATTATGTCTTCAGGGTTTATCCATGTTGTCGTATGTTTCAAGACCTCGTTCCTTCTTACTGCTGCATAGTATTCCATTGACAGTAAATACCACATTTGTATAGCCACTCCTCTGTTGAAGAACACGTGGACTGTTTCCATCTCTTGGCAATTGTGAACGATGCTGCTGTGAACATGGGTGTGCAAATATCTGTTCATGTCACTGCTTTCAGATCTTCTGGGTATATACCGAGAAGTGAATTTGCCGGATTGTAGGGTAACTCAATACCTAGCTTTCTGAGAAACCACCAAACTTTTTTCCACAGTGGCTGTACCATTAGACAGTCCCACCAGCAATGAATAAGAGTTCCAGTTTCTCCACATCCTCTCTAGCATTTATAGTTTCCTGTTTGTTTAATGGCAGCCATTCTAATTGGTATGAGATGATATCTCAGTGTGGTCTTGATTTTCATTTTCCTGATAGCTAGTGAATATGAACATTATTTGTGTGTTTTTTAGCCGTTTGGTTTCCTTTGGAGACCTTTGTGCTACTGTCGTTGAGTAGTAGGATTTCTTTATATATGAGTCTCTTATCAGATGCATGTTTTCCAAATATTTTCTCCCATTGCATTGACTGCCTTTTCACCTTTTTGACAAATTCCTTTGAGGTACAGAAGCTTTTGATTTTGAGGAGATCCCATTTGTCTATTTTTTCTTTCGTTGCTTGTGCTTTGGGTGTGAGGTCTAAGAAGCTCCCTCCTAGTACTAGGTCTTGAAGATGTTTTCCTACATTATTTTCTAGGAGGTCTTTGATCCACTTTGAGTTAATTTTTGTTTAGGGTGTGAGGTAGGGGTCCTGTTTCATTTTTTTGGATAGGGATATCCAATTCTCCCTAGCCCCATTTGTTGAAGAGACTGTTCTGTCCCAGTGTGGTGGATTTGAGGGCTTTATAAAAAATCAGTCGACCATAGATCTGGCGGTCTATTTCCGAACTCTCTATTCCATTGATCAATATGTCTATCTTTGTGCCAGTACCATGCTGTTTTGACTACTGTGACTTTGTAATAGGCTTCAGAGTTAGGAAGTGTAAGTCCTAATGCTTCATTTTTTCTTTTTAAGGATGTTTTTAGCAATTTGAGGCTCCTTTCCCTTCCAAATAAATTTGATAACTAGCTTTTCCAAGTCTGCAGGGTAGGGTGTTGGAATTTTGATTGGAATTGCATTGAATATCTAAATCAGTTTGGGTAGGATTGACATCTTAATGATGTTTAGCCTTCAGATCCATAAACAAGGAATATATTTCCATCTTTTTAGGTCCCCTTTTATGTCTTTTAGTAAAGTTATGTAATTTTCTGTGTAGAGGTCTTTTACATCCTTGATTAAGTGTATTCCTAGGTACTGATTTTTTTAGTTGCTATTGTGAACAGAATTTTTTTTCTTGAGTGTCTTTTCAGTTAGGTCATTTCTAATATATAGGAACATTACTGACTTTTGCACATTAATCGTGTATCCTGCCGCTTCGCTGAATTTATTTATTAGCTCAAGTAGCTGTGCTGTCGATTTCTCAGGATTTTCCAAATATACGATCATATCATCTGCAAATAATGACAGTTTTACTTCTTCCTTTCCAATTTGGATGCCTTTTATTTCTTTGTCTTTCCAGGTTGTTCTGGCTAGAACTTCTAGCACAGTGTTGAATAATATTGGTGACAGCAAGAATCCTTGTCTCATTCCCAATCTTAAGGGTAAGGCTTTCAATCTCTCACCATTGAGTACTCTGTTGGCTGTGAGTTTTTCATTTATGCCCTTTATCATATTGAGGAATTTTCCTTCAATTCTTCTTTTTGAAGTGACTTTAACAAAAAAGGCTGCTGAATTTTGTCAAATGTATTTTCAGCATCTATTGAGATGATATTTGTTTTTACCTGTTTGATTTGTTGGTGTGTTATATTACATTGATTTTCTTATGTTGAACCACCCTTGTATGCCGGGGATGAACCCCACTTGGTCATGGTTTATGATATTTTTAATGTGTCTTTGTATTCAATTTGCAAGTATTCTGTTGAGAATTTTTACATCTATATTCATTAGGGAGATTGGCCAGTAGTTTTCCTTTCTTGTAGCATCTTTATCTGGTTTTGGTATTAAAGTGATGTTTGCTTCATAAAATGAATTAGGTAGTGTTTCAACAATTTTTTGAAAGAGTTTGTACAGGAATGATATTAGTTGTTTTTGGAAAGTTTGGTAAAATTCCCCTTTGAGGTCATCTGGCCCTGGGCTTTTATTTGTAGTAAGCTTTTTTTTTCAATTCAATTTTATTGAGATATATTCGCATACCTTACAATCATCCAAAGTATACAATCAGTTGTTCACAGTACCATCATATAGTTGTGCATCACCCAATCTATTTTTTGAACATTTTCCTTGTACCAGAAAAAATGAAAATAAGAATGAAAAATAGGAGTAAAGAATACCCAAAACACCCCCTCCACCCTATTTTTCATTAAGGTTTTGTCCCCATTTTTTTGCTCATCCATCCATACACTGGATAAAGGGAGTGCCATCCACAGGGTTTTCACAATCACACTGTCACCCCCTGTAAGCTACATTGTTATACAGTCATCTTCAAGAGTCAAGACTACTGGGTTGCCGATAGTTTCAGGTATTTACTTCTAGCTATTCTAATGCATTAAGACCTAAGAGGTGTTATCTATATAGCGCATAAGAATGCCCACCAGAGTGACCTCTCGACTCCATTTGTAATCTCTCAGCCACTGAAACTTTATTTTGTTTCATTTCTCTTCCCCCTTTTGGTCAAGAAGATATTCTCAATCCCATGATGTTGGGTCCAGATTCATCCCTGGGAGTCATATCCCATGTTGCCAGGGAGATTTATACCCCCGGGAGTCAGATCCCCTGTAGTGGGGAGGGCAGTGAGTTCCCTGCTGAGTTGTCCTAGCTAGAGAGAGAGGACCACATCTGAGCAGCAAAGAGGCACTCGGGGGGAGACTTAGGCACAATTACAAGCAGGTTTAGCCTCTCCTTTGCAGTGATTAGTGAGGTTCATAAGGGCAAGTCTTGTGATAGAGGGCTCGGCACGGCAAAGTGCCAGTCCTCAGTGTTTGTGAGAACATCAGCAACAATCCAGGTGAGGAAGCCCAACAGCTCTGCATTTCCCTCCAGCTCCTCAGGGGGGCCCTGCATATATATATATATTTTTTTATTTTCCTATAGTTTTATAGAGTTATATTCACATACCATACATTTATCCACAGTGTACAATCAGTTGTTCATAGTATCATCATAAAGCTGTACATTTATCACCACAATCAGCACCTGAACATATTGGTTACTACAAGAAAAATTGCATTCTGTGCTCCTATCACACAGTATTATGCTATTTATTTC
>PVKY010002263.1:0-26508 GCA_004027775.1 Bradypus variegatus | reverse complement strand
TGGCTGAATAATATCCCATTCCATTTTAATTATCCATTCATCAACCAATAAACATTTAAGCTGTTTCCACTTAATTGCATTTCCCCAGTGACTAGTGATGTTGAGCACCTTTTCATGGGTTAATTGACCATTTAAATATTTTCTGTGGAGAAATGTCTATTTTCAACTCCTTTGCCCAATTTAAAATTGGGTTGTTTTCTTCTTTGTATATTCTAGATATAAGTCCCTTATCAGATGTATGATTTGCAACTATTGTTCCCTATTCTTTTGTCTTTTTACTTTCTTAATATGAAAATTTTAAATTTTGACCAAGTCCCGTTTATATATTTTTTCTTTGGTTGCGTCATATTTAAGAAATAGTTGCCAAATTCAAGGTCTTGAAGATTTCCCCTACATTTTTTCTTCTAAGAGTTTTATAGCTTTGGCTTTATATTTAAAGTTTTGGTCCATTTTGATTTAATTTTTGTATATGATGTGAAGTGGTCTGACTTCATTTGTTTGCATGTGGAATTTCGGTTTTCCCAATACCATTTGTTGAAGAGAAAATTCCCCCCATTGCATTGTTTCATATCTGGACTCTTAGTTCTATTCCATTGACCTATTTATCCACCCTTAAGCCAGTACCATGCTATCTTGATTACTGTAGCTTTGCAGCCTTTCAAAATTAGGAAGTGTACTTCCTCCAACTCTTTTCTTTTTGAAGATTGTTTCAGCTATTCTGGATCCCTCGAATTTCCAGATGAATTTTAAGGTCATTTTGTCAATTTCTGCAAAGAGGTCAACTGGGATTTTGATAGGGATTGTACTGAAATCTGTAGAAAATTTGGAGAATATTACCATCTTAACAATATTAAGTCTTCCAATCCATGAATATAGGGTGGTTTTCCATTTATTTAGATCTCCTTTAGTTTCTTTCAATGATATTTTATACTTTTCAGACTATTAGTTTTGTACTTCTTTTGCTAAATTTATTCATATGTATTTATATATATTTGATGGTACTGTAAGTGGAATTGTTTCCTTAATTTCCTTTTTGGATAGTTTATTGCTAGTGTATAGAAATACAGTTGATTTTTTTAAATATTGGTCTTGTATTTATTGTATTTATTTATTGTATTGTATGTATTGTATTTATTTATTGTATTTATTGCTAGTGTATAGAAATACAGTTGATTCTTTTTAAAATATTGGTCTTGCAACCTTACTGAACTTGTTTATTAATTCTAATAGTCTTTTGGTGGCTTCCTTAGGATATTATATATACAAGGTCATGTTGTCTGTGAATAGAGATGGTTTTACTTCTTCCTTTTCAATTTGGATGTCTTTTTATTTCTTTGTCTTGCCTAACTGCCCTTACTAAAACCTCCAGAGCAGTGTTGAAGTGGCAAGAGTGAAGTCTTTGTCTTCTTCCCAGTCATACAGAGAAAGCGATCAGTCTTTCACCCCTAACTGTGATGACAGCTGTGGGTTTTTCATAGATGCCCTTTATCAGGTTAAGGAAATTCCCTTCTATTCCTAGTTTTTTCAGTGTTTTCATCATAAAGTGTATTTTTTAATGATTTTTTTTGCATCTATTGAGATAATCGTGATTTTTGTCCTTTATTCTGTTGATATATTAATTGATTCTTGGATGTTAAACCAACTTTGCATTCTTGGGGTAAATCCTACTTGACATGGTGTAGAATTCTTTTTTATTTGCTGTTTTCAGTTTGGTAGTGTTTTGTTGACAACTTTTGTATGCATATTTATAAGAGCTAGTGGTCTGTAGTTTTCTTGTACTGTCTTTGTCTGGTTTTGTTATCAGCATAATATTAGCCTCATAGAATGGGTTGTTATCTTTTACATTTAGCATATGTATATCATTATTCGAGCTTGTAGACAGCATAGAATTGGGTCTTGCTTATTTTTTTTAAATCTAATCTGATCTTTTAATTGGTGTGTTGTAGACCATTTATGTTTAACGTAATTATTGAAATGTTTGGATTTAGGAATACTATTTTATTATTCACTTTTGTCCTGTTTTCATTTCTGTTTCTTTGCTGCCTTCTTTCCTCTTAAGTATATCTCTTTGTGTATATATGTATGTATGTGTGTATATACATATTTTTTGTGGTTGCTCTAGGGATTACAATATATATACTAACCTTTTCACAATTTACTTAGAATTAATATTTTACCACTTCAACTAGAATGTAGAAACCATTCCACCATATGGGTCCCTTTACCTTTCTCCATCGTGTTGTTAGTTGTGCTACATCTACATAAATTTAATCCCCCATCAGACAGTGAGCTTTAATTTCAACATCATATATATTTTAATAATTCAGGATTCAAAGAATAGTCTCTTATATTTACCCAGATTTTTACCCTTTTTGTTACTTTTCCTACATTCCTCATGTTCCATTTATCTGGTGTCTTCTCCATTCTATTTAAAGAACTTTCTTTAGCATCTCTTTTAGAGTTGTTGTTCTGGTATATATGAGTTTTTTTAGTTTACCTTCATCTGAGATTGTCCTTATTTTATCTTCATTCCTGAAGGAAATTTTTGCTGGCTCTAGAATTCTCAGGATTGAGGTCCTTTATTTCAAAACTTATAAAATGTTCTACTTTTTTCTGGCCACCATGGTTTCTGGTGGGCAATCTTTTGAAAAATTGCTTCGCTTTGTGAAATGTATAATTTTTTTCAGGCTAATTTTATGATTTGTTTCTTGGTCTTTAGTTTTCAGTAGTTTGATTATGCTATGTCTGGGCTTGGATTTTTTTGTTTTTGTTCATTTATTCTGTTCGCTTGAATGACCCTGGCACACAGGAAAGGCTCTGAGTATTTGCTGAATGGATAAAAGAAAAGAGAAGCAAGAGCCAAGGTCCAGAAGCTGGGTCTGGCCTCCTCAGTCCTCATCTCTCCCAGGCTCCCGAGATGTCCTTCGCTTGTCCATGCTCTGTGTCCTGTCAGCCAAGGCCAGCGATCCCTCCCTCCAAAGCTGCTCCTCGCACTCTCTGCACCCAGCCAGGCCAAGCTGCCAGGCTTCCAGCCTCCATTGGGCCTCGGGTGCTATGCCAGAGCACCCGAGACCAGTCCCACCGGGCTCCCTCTGCATTAGGGCGGGAGCCGTGTCCCTCCATGGCCACCCACTCCTGCCCGTTTACTGTTCCTTGGGGCTGTTGTCATTGCTGGTTCCTCTGCCTGGAATGCCCTTCCCTAGAACTACTGACAGCAGACTCCTTTTGCTCTGCTGGTCTCCACCCAGAGGCTACCCCTGACCCCATGACTCCCGTTGAAAGTGGCTGCCCCTTCCCCTGTCTCTCTAACCATTGTCTTATTTTCTTCCTGGTACTTAAACCTATCTGGAATGGCTTGTTTGCTGGTATTACCCTTCTTCCCACTAGAATGAAAGCCCCATGACTTTCCCACTCCCTGCTTGACCCCCAGGCCTCTCCTGGTGCCTGGTTCCTATCGGGGCCAGGTTCAAGAGTGAGGTAATGACCAGTGTGGTCAAGGGGGACAGAGGGGACCATAAAGACAGTGTCGTGGCTTTAGTTGGGCTGCGCTGGGTGGTCAGGCTACCTGGACATTGAAGCATCCAGAGCGCCCAGAGCACTGCTAGGAAGGAGCTCCCTCTGCTGGCCTTGGGGAGGCCCAAACGGCTCAGACTCAATTCCAAATTCCAGGGGCTGTGCCCCGACTTGGCCTGTCAGGATCCCTGTGACGGCCTTGAGGATGCAGAGCCTCCACCTGGGTCCAGAGCTGGGAGCATTTCTCCCTGAGGCCGGTGGGCTGGGGGTGGGCTATGGAGGGCTTCTCACACACTTGCTTCCAAGGCTCCTGGGAGGGGCTGACCCCTCCTTGGGGTGGGAGGAGGGACTCCTCTACAATCATGTCGTGGCAAGGGGTGGCTGGGCCCCCAGCCCTGCTCCTGCAGTGGGAGAGGAGGGAGTTTCCAGGACTGTGTTGTTGGGGGCTGGCGGCCTGTGCCCGAGGGACCGGCAGGCTTTGCATTTTGATCTCCCGGTTGTGGTTTTGTCGCAAGTTCTGCACCAATTCCTTCAGCTATGGCTCCTGCCTGCAGTGACCCTTGCCCCCCACCCTGCTTAATGCAGAATCCCTGGGCCGGGCTCCACACCACCCTCCCCTACGCCCTGAATCACAGGGACCTCTGGTTCCTCCCAGTGCTGTCCCCACAAGGCTGGTCCTTCTTCAAGGTGGAGCTCAGCCACTGAAGGGCAGGATGCAGGGTGGGCCTTTTAGCGGAAAGGGCTGAGATTGGCGGGGGAGATGCCAGCAGGAGCTTGACCAAGGGCTTCAAGAGGAAAGTGGGTGCCAGGTGCTGCTCTCTTACCCAAAGAGCCAGACTCTGCTCCCCCTTGTCCCAGAGACCCAGCTGTGGCCTGCCCCTTTCCCACGCTACTGCTTGTGCCCTTTTCCAGTGCACCCTGACCTTTTACCCTGGTGGTGTCCATGCCTCTGTGGAGACGTAGTCACCCTTTAGGGCCTACTGCATGGTGGGGTGGCAGGATGGGAGTCAGGCAGCCACCCTTGCCAGGAAGCCCCTGCCCCCTCTGAGCAGAGCCAGGCCCCTGGGGATCTCCTGGCCAAGCACATCAGGCTTTCCTCAACCTGGGCCAGTTTCCTTCTAAGAGGCCAGCTGGTCTCCACTGGTTATGAGTGACCAGGAGAAAGGGTTGGGGCTTTGTGCTTCTGCTGCATGAGCAGGGAAGGGCTGACTGGCCACAGAGCCCCTCAGGGAGGGGAGCCCAGGCCTCCACCCCTCACATCTCTGGGACCCCCTGGCCAAAGCCGGCTAGCATGGGCTGGTCAGTGTGTGTCCCGGGCTGTGGTGGGACAGGGCTATTTTCAGGCCAGCTCCTCAGCTGCCCTCCCCGGCACTGTCCTTCCTGGCCACCTGCTGCTGCCCGTCAGGCCTGGAATGCAGGATGGCAGTTAACTGGGGGTGGGGCCGGGCAGACTGTTATAAAGCCAGGGCTCCAGGGTGGCCGCTGCCCCCTGCAGAGCCCCAAGCCACCACCACCATGGCCACCCACCGCCTGGTGATCGTGCGGCATGGCGAGAGCACCTGGAACCAGGAGAACCGCTTCTGTGGCTGGTTCGACGCCGAGCTGAGCGAGAAGGGGACCCAGGAGGCCCAGAGGGGCGCACAGGCCATCAAGGATGCCAAGATGGAGTTTGACATCTGCTACACGTCGGTGCTGAAGCGGGCCATCCGCACGCTCTGGACCATCCTGGACGGCACGGACCAGATGTGGCTGCCCGTGGTGCGCAGCTGGCGACTCAACGAGCGGCACTATGGGGGCCTCACGGGCCTCAACAAGGCAGAGACAGCCGCCAAGCATGGTGAGGAGCAGGTGAAGGTCTGGAGGCGCTCCTTCGACGTGCCACCGCCCCCCATGGACGAGAAGCACCCGTATTACAACGCCATCAGCACGGTAGGCTGCAGGGGGTGCCCGGTGTGACAGGTGGTTGGTGGGGGGCTATTGGGGTACAAAGTGTCACCCTTCCCCCCCAGGAACGCCGGTATGCAGGCCTGAAGCCGGGAGAGCTGCCGGCCTGCGAAAGCCTCAAGGACACCATTGCCCGGGCCCTGCCCTTCTGGAATGAGGAGATTGCCCCTCAGATCAAGGCGGGCAAGAGGGTGCTCATTGCCGCCCATGGGAACAGCCTGCGCGGCATTGTCAAGCACCTGGAAAGTGAGCCCTGCCAGCTATTCCGGGGAGTCGGGGGGTGGGGTGGGGTGGTGGTGGTAGTTGGCCCTGGGCTGTGGCTAGTCAGGGACCCCAAAGCCTCCTGCATCCTTTCACCACCGTTCCCACTGCCTGGCCAAGGTGGATGTGGGCACCGAGGTGGGATTGGCAAACTGGGTTGACTTGTGGGGTGGAGAGTCCGTCTGCTTCATTTACATGTATGAACTAGTGCACGATGGGCAAAGTGTTCATCCCTTAGACTGCAGTCCATGCAGTTTGCACCCCACTGACCAACGCCGAGCACTGCTCTAGCCCCCTCCAGGGCTTGATCTTGTTGGTTCTCACCAATCAGGGTGGGAAGCCTCAGGGGTGCATTGGGCACCCAGCCAGGGAAAAGCAAGGTCAGGACTTGAACTCTGCTCTCCTGGCTCCAAATGCTGGTGTGCTGTGGGACCCCAAGCCATCCTGGACATGTACTGTCTCAGGGTGCTTTGCGGCCAGTTTGGAGGGGCGGGGCAGCCAAAGGCTCCTAGCAGGGACACCACAGCCGGGGGGGGGGGCACTTCGAATCTCATCTTGGTTATCTGGGCCTTTAGGGTTTCCACAAAGGCACTGGAATAATCTAACTAGTATCTGAACAGCTTTTGAGCTTGCTGGTGCTATGGACTGGGACCACACACCTAGAGATGAAAGGCAAAGGACTGGGCAGCTGGTGCTCCACTTCCTGGGCTCCCTCTGCCTGACTAACTGCAGACTCTTTGTACCTGACGGGCCCCCACCTCCCACTCCCCAAAGAATACTCGCTGAGGCCCCCTTGCACTGAGGATGTGGGCAAGACAAACCAGCTGGCCCGCATAAAGGCCAAGGGTCGGCTGCTATTCCAGGCCCAGGCCTGGCTGGCTGCAGGGGTCAGGTTCCCACGGCGCCTCCTCGGCATCCCTCCTCCGCCCCCTTTGCACCTGCTCCTCTGCTCAGACTGTGTAGCATTCAGAAAAGCAAAGGGCTTGTGCGATTGGTGGGGTCAGAGTGCCTACTGGGGAGACCCAGCGCTGCCTCAGGCCACAGCAAGGTGCTTGGCTGCTGCCTACCCCACCCTCACCTTGACCTTCTTCAGGCTCATTTCTGGGCCCTGCTGTGAGGGTTGGGTGGGGCCCAGCAACCGGCACTGTCGCCATAAAGGTCAGGGAGCACCTGGCTCAAGTATGCCAGCACCCGTGGTGCACGGCCACCAGCACTGCCTTCTCCCGTCCCTAGGCATGTCTGACCAGGCCATCATGGAGCTGAACCTGCCCACGGGGATCCCCATCGTGTATGAGCTGGATGACAAGCTTAAGCCCACCAAGCCCATGCAGTTCCTGGGCGATGAGGAGACCGTGCGGAAGGCCATGGAAGCCGTGGCCGCCCAGGGCAAGGCCAAGTGAGGAGAGGGCTCTGGGGAATAAAGGTGCCCTTGCACACTCTGTTGCTGCAAGTCTGGCACTGTGGCCTGATGCTTCCGGAACCCACCCTCCTGCACATTCACTAGGCCTGCCAAGCTGCTGCCCCTCTGGGAGTCAGTTCACGAGGCCACCTGGCTAGGCTGGCTAGGGGCTGCACCCACCCAAGTCTACTTCCAGTCCACAGTAAGAGGGACCTGTGTGTGCCCTGAAGCCGAAGAACCACCGGCAACTGCCTGGGCCCCAAGGGGTCTGAGCCACCCAGCCCTCCCTGTTGGCTCAGGACATGCTGTGGCTATGGCTACAACCGCCAGGGTGTTCCATAGTCAGCTTCCTCCCATGAAGACCCTGGCGACATGGGTGGCTCAGCACCCAGGTGTGGGGCTCAGGGGCGATCCTCAGGGCCTGCAACCCCAAAGGGCCTGCATGCTGGATCAGTACTGCTGAGATGGCCACCAGCCTGAGGGGCACATGGGCCATGGCTTCTGTGCCTCAGGTGGGTGGGGCTGGGTGTCAAGGCGTGTCCCCAGCAACTCCCCAAAGCACAAGGGGGATGGGAATGTGGAATGGGAAGGACCCCTCTGCACCCCCACCTCCACCCTGCCTGGATGGCTGCCTTCTGCTTCTCTCTGGAGGATGTGATGGAACTTAGGTGATGTCATTCCCTGCCATGTCCTGGTCTGTAAGACTGTCCATCTGGCAGTCTTTTTGTCTTTACTTTCACTACCCATCTTCTCCTAGAAGTAAAAGGCAAATCACCCTAAGCTTGGAACTTGAAACAGACCTCATTTCTCTTAAGGGGACAACAAGATGGCACGTCCCCTTTCCTCGCCCCCACCCCAGGTCCTTTCTAGGTTCCTCTGAGGAGTGGGTAGGGTGTCCCTGACTCCTATGGGTAGATGGTGGGGGCTCTGTGCTGGGAGTGGGTGGCAGAAAGGAGAGTGCCCTGGGTGGGGGTGGGAGGGTAAGGGTGGCCTGGAGGCCCACACTTGGAGGTGAGAGGAGGGCTGAGGCTGGCCGTGCAGGGATGTGGGGGGCACATCCTCCCTGCCCAGGCTGGCTCTCCGCACCGAGCTGTAATTAGTCTAACAGGGGTAACGGCAGGGGTAGGCTGTGGCCGGGGCCCCAGAAGCTGCCGGAGGCCCCTTGCAGCGGAAGGAGGGACAGAAATACAGGAAAGCCGAGTGGAGCCACACGTGGATGTTTATGCCTCGTCAGGTTGCTGAAGGTCAGGCACCTGCCACCCCCAGGGCACAGAGTGGACCCATGGACACCTGAGGGGACCACCTGCAACCCTGAGCCCCAAAGCAGCTCTGGTCCTCAGAGACTTAAAAGGGTCAGGGTGGGGGACGGGGAAGGCAGCCAGCGCGCAGGGCACTTGGTTCCTTTTCCCTAAGACAAGACCTCTGCCAGGAAGCAGCTGTGGTCAGGATGAGAAGAGCCCATGGAGGTCACTGTCCCCACGGACCCCACTCATCAGGCCGAGGGGCCGGACAGATGGGCTGGGCTGGGCTGCAGGGCAGGCTCCAGCAGGACAGCCGCTGCCCTCAGCATCATCACACGCCACAAACTGCTCCACACAGTGCCCTCAGCTCACTGTGCCGGGGGTGGGTGGGGAGGGGGCAGGCACCTGCTCAGACCCCCCAGCTCAGACCGCCTAGCCCACAGCTCTGGGGTGCATGGGGGAGGCTGGCTGTAGGGAGGGCTGTGGGGCCACCAGAAGCGTGTTTGGGAATCGCCAAGTTATTGCTGCATTTGGGTGACAGAGGCTGAGCCAGCCCGGCTAGAGGGTGCCTGAGACCTCATTTCCTTAGGGGGATCCTATTCCTGGGGGGTGGACCCATTACTGTGCCATCCCCTTCCAGCAACAGGGAACCCAGGTCTTGGTGGGGAGGGGCCCAGGCAGCCTTGGCTGGGCCTCGCCCCCCAGCCAGTCTTCACTCGATGAGCTCCACGTAGTTGGCAGGGAACATGCCGAAGTGGCCGTCCGGCCCATAACCACGCCACCAGCCTTCATCGATCACCTCGATGCCTGTGATGAGGTCCTCAGGGTCGAAGGAGATCTCTGTGTCATCAGCTGCAAGCAGAGGGCCGGCTGATGCTGCACAGGGCACCCTGCTTCTGACAGCCCGTGGCCCCTGCTCCCCCCGGCCGGCTGCCCAGACCACAGCTCAGCTTCCTCGGGAACCCCTCGCCTACCGCCACTGCCAGCCAGAAGGCAGAAGACTGGACACCTCAGATCACCCTGCTCCAGGGGCCTCTGTCCACAGACAGCCCAGGGGCCTGCTCCCAGGCCGGGCCATGTTTCTCGTCAGACTTCAGGCTTTAGAGCAAGGGCAACAACTGGGCCTCTTATGATGGACAATGAAGAGTTGCCAGAGCAGGGAAGGGGGCTGGACTGGGCTGGGCTGGGGAAGGGGGCGGGGGAGTAGTGGAATGGGGCTGGGCTGTACAGGGCGGGAGCTCTAGGCCTGGCAGCCATCCCTGCCCCAGCCTTCTGGCCACTCTGGGCAGCATCCCTGACAGAGGCTGAGGGGCTCCGTCTCCTGATCTCTGGCTGTCCCAGTGTGGGCCGAGCAGCAGGCGGCATGGCACGTACCTGCCTGGTAGTCATACAGGGCCCGTGCACAGAGCCCGTTTCCCCCGAGCCCTGGCCCCTGCTCATAGTGGCTGGCGTGTCCTGAGCTGGCTTCCTCCTGCTGCACCTGTGTGAGGCCGTGGAAGACGGGTAGTTGGTCACCCCCAGTCCTGGGCCCAGGAAGTCCACTGCAGGCCAAACTAGGAAGGCGGCCACTCTCTGGAGCTCAGGGCTGTGGCTGTTCCCCCTGTCCCCACACACCCTGGCAGCCACACAGCCTCCCTAGGCACCAAAGCCAGAGGGGGCTCGCCAATCCCACAGGCCAAGGCACTTGGCCAGGCAACGTGTATCACAGCGTTGTTTCAAAAACCAAACAGGATGATCCACGCATGCTTTAAACCCGCAGTGTGCTAGGGAAAGTGCCTCAGAGGGTGTGTGAGCACTCCCCACCCCCCACAGGCAACCAACCGTTGGGGGCTCCTCGTAGAGATTCTCCTGCTCTGGGGGGTCCTCGTAGATGGCCTCCTCTTTCTCCTCTGCCTTCACTGGAGACCGAGGGATGCTGGGTGCCGGCTCCTCACGGAATTCTGAGCACAGAGCAGGGCTCGCTCTGCCTCCATCCCAGGACCCCCCCCAGCCCACCCCTTCCAGGCCCCTTGAGGACCGACCCAGCGCCTTGCCTGCCCTGGGCCCTGGGGAGGTGGGAGCTGGCGTTCTGGAGAGGGACGTCTCTGGTTGTGTGAGCTGCTTCTGCAGGAAAGGGCTCCTCAGCTTGCCTGCAAGCCAACACGGGAGGCAGTCTGGAGAGGGGCCTCAGTATGCCCCACACCGCCGGCAAGTCGAGATGGTTAACCAGAGAGCAAGGGGGACATGCATGTTTGCGCCAGGACAGGCAGCAGCTTCAGGACGACCCCTGGGTTCCAGGTCCCCCCTGAAAATACGTGCACGCTGGCATGAATGAAGCAGGAGCAGGAGGTCTGACCCCAGCTGGCCTAGGCCACAGACTCCAGGGAGAGAGACCCCAGGGGCAGCGTGGCCTCTGGGCTGTGGCCAGCAGCAGTCCTGGGTGTTCTGAGGGCCAGAGAGGTACTTGGTGCAGGCCCCTGGGACCCGGCCAGCCAGCCCGTCTGAGGGTTGTACTCAGGACTAAGGGCCAGGCTGGGAGGTCCCCACCCTGGAGGTCGTACACAGCCCCTCCCGTCCTACCAGGTTCTGCAGGATGAGGGCAAGGGCCAGAAGGGTATCTTCTCTCCTCTAGCTTCTCCTGGGGACACCGGGCCCGAGGCTTACCCTCAGACCCAGCCCTCCCCTCTGTGACCCTCCAAGCACACCCAGCACCTGCTTCTAAGCGGGAGGGAAGGGTCACAGACCACCAGGCTCCTCTGTGCCAGACGCCCCGCCTCGAGGCTGGCTGGCCTTACCCGGCTGGGAACTGGGGATCGAAGTGGTGGACAGGGCCCTCTCCTTCTGCTTGAAGATCTCCCGGGGGTGCGCCGGCTGTGGACAGGTGGGCTCCTGGGGAGGGTTGCACCCACCCAGCACCAGTGAGCCTTCTCACCCCATGCCCTCCCCAGATGGTAGCCCCTCCAGCCTGTGGCCTTCCTGGCTCCTCTCGGAGCAGGGGCTGCGGATGTGTGGGGGTCAGGAAGCCAAAGACCTAGGCTCTTCCAGAACCAGCCAGGGGTCAACCCAGAAGCTCCTCCCTTTCTCTTTTCTCTCCACTGCCCTCTCTTTGGTGCCCCCAAGTGTGTTCTGGGTCCAAATCTGCCCACGTGGCTGCAGGACCCCCTCTGCCACCACAACTGCCACCTGGGATGGTGCTCAGCAGCCAACAGAACACCAGGTCCTACCTGCTCCCCTGTGGTCCTTGAAAACATGTCTCGGTGCTGTTCAAGATTCCTGTTGGGAGGTGCAGGGGAAAGAGCTGGAGCCTGGCCACCGGGAGTTCCTGAGCCATTTCCCAGGGAGGGGACACCCGGGGAAGAAGGAGGAGTTGTGCTCTGGGCTCAGAGGACTGGGCCTCACCTCGGGGGGCCTGCCTCGCAGTCCCGTTCCCGATACTGCTGCTCCCGGCGGGCGGCCTCCCGCAGCTCCCGCTCCCGCCGCTCCTCCTCTGCCTGCTGCCGCTCCTGCTCCGCCCGCCGCCGCTCCTCCAGCTTGCGGTTCTCCTCATCCTTCTGCAGGAGCCAGCCCACACTGTGCCCCTGTCCCTGCTCCTGCCCCTCCTTTCGCAGGGACATGGCTCTCTCCGGACTCCCTAGCAAGCCTCCCATCAGCGGACAGAGCAGACCCAGGGCAGTGAATGCGGGCTCCAGCCAGCGGCCCAGCTCTGCTCCTCAGCCGCCTGCACACCTACTCCATGGGCTCTTTGTGAGACAGGCCGAGGTGGGGCAAGTAGAACAACCTCATCCGTGCCTGGCACAGAGGAAATAAATGTACACTGAGGGCTGACCCCTCTTGCTCCCCCAGCAACACTCACCTCGGCTTTGGCCCAGAAGCTGTCTTTGCCAACCCTCTTGATTTCGGATACGGCGTTGGTCTTTTGGTAGACAGAGCCCTGCGGTGGGGGCAGAGTACCCTGTTAATAGAAACCCAGGCCCAGGGGTGGGGGGCGTGCTGGTGTGGCTGCAGGGCTGTCAGGGGAAGGCAGGGTGGTTAGGACTGGGCCTGGTGGAGGACTGCACCAAAGGGTCAGACAAGGGGCCTTAGACCCCACCCCAACCAGCAACAGCACTGGAGGGGCTCTGGTTCAACTGGATCCTTGTAGATGGGGGCCACTGGCTATCCCTGGGGGTTGGCCCATGGCATGTCCACAGCAGACAGAATTGGAGAAGGGACCTCAGTTCCTGCGGCCAGCGCCCCTGCAGGCTGTGCCCTGCCTTGGAGGCTCCTGCTGTTGTTTGGGCTCTGACCTTACTGCTGCCCAGAGGCCCAGCTGCCCCGAGGATGCTGCCAAGGCACCCCCTGCAGGAAAATCTCCGAGGAGACCCAGCGGCCCTACCCTCCTGCTCTGCCTGTGTGGGGAGACCCCCACAGAGCATGCCAGGTGATGCTGCCACTCACCACGGGGGCCTGGGGCCCGGCGTCCTGGAAGCGGTTGCTCTCCTGGTGGAAGTTGTAGTTGGCCCCTGAGGCCTTGGCCACCTTCTGCATGATGGCCTCAGGCTCCACGTCCTCCTCGGCCCGGGCATTGACGGTCACGTGGGCACCCTGCAGGCAGGGGTAGTGCTGGGTAGTGCTGGCCCTGCACCCTCTGCAAGCAGCACAGTGGCCCGGGTCACGGGCACTGAGGCACTTGCTCTTTCCTCAGAAGCATGATGGCTCGACTTGGAGCAAACGCCTTGTGCATCCCACGGGCCCTTGGGTGGGACTGTGCTGCACAGCACTGGAGCATGGGGTGCATTTCTTGGGGAGCTAGCTAAATGAGCTGCCCCCACCTGCATTTTTTGGGCTTCTCTCATCACAGAGAACTAAGTTTAAATGCCATCTGGAAACAAGCCTGTTTTCCTGAGAGAACTCAGATCCAGGACCTCGTTCATGTTCACTAGATGTACCCAACAAGCATCAGGTCCCAGGTAGAGAAACTGAGGCACATGTGAGAAAGCACAGGCAGAACCAAAATCCAGAGTCTCCTTGCTAGTAACGAAGGAAACACAAACATTCACCTGACGTGGGAGTAACACAGGCTTTTGATACAAATGCTGCCTTGCATTAAAAGAGGACTAAAATCTATTATTCTAGAGCTGAAACAAACGTGGCAGTCGTGGGAAGGATGCGGGCAAGGGAGCAAGTGAGTCAGGTGGGGGTAAAACCTACCCCCCTCCGAGGTCCAGAGGGTCATTTACAGCAGAGCTGGGCAAGACCAGTGGGCCGCGGGCAGCTGCAGCGCCCCCCCCAGGCTGGCGAGCAGGTGGCCCCACCCCAGCCCCTTGGCGCTGCACCCCCTCACCTTCAGGAAGTTGGCCATGGTGCTGACATGGTTGGCACACACTCCCTTCCGTGCATCGTTCACGCCTTCGCCCGTCTGTAACACAGGCACCCAGCGTGACCCTCAGCTCCAGCCCCCGCGGGACCCAGGCCCTGCCCAATGCCCCTGCTCTCCCTGGGAGCCTTGCAGTGTCCCTACAAGCCAGGGCAGTGCAGGCCAGGGGGATAGGTCCTTAATCCCAAGGGGCTCCAGGCCTCTGGGGCCAACGGCCTCGCTAGCTGGTCCCCAAACAGGTTCTTTCTGGTTATGGCCCACCCACAGAGCCCAGCACTTCTCAGCTCGCCTCCGGGGTCTCCTGCCCCCCTCACGCCTATTCTGAAGGGTGTGACTGCAACCATCTTTGATGATGACTTTCCCTCCATTGCACAGGACATAATTCTGGCCTGGAGTATGAATTTTGTGAATTAATCGCCCACTCGGCAACAGGCTGTTCTGTGGCTCCTGCCAGTAAAACACTCTGTTCCTGCACTGTCTGCCCGGAAGTCCCAATTACAAAAGGCAAAGGAAGGAAAACAAAACAGAGCTTCCCGGATCCTGCCTGGAGAACTCGGCGTGATGCCCCATCAGACGACGCTGAGTTTTCTGGGACAAATCCAGGGACAGAGGTGATTTCTCTCCCTTTTCCTCGATTCCACATACCCAGTTGATGAGCACAAACTTGGGCAGCCCAGAGTTGGGGTCCTTCACCCTGCAGAAGGCGTACATCACCTTCCCACTGCTCAGCTCTTCCACCATCTCCTCCAGGCCTCCCTCTGCAGCAGATCAGGGGAGGGGGTGTTAGAGTACCCCCATCTCATCCGCCAAAGGGGGGACCCGCTGGGCAGCCTCCCCACCCGGGTTTCTCACCCACCACCTGCCACCGAGTCACCTGCAGAGGGTGTTAAAATCAGACTCCTGGCCCCGCCTGCATTAAGGTGACACTTCAGAGCTGGGGTGGGACCAGCAGTCTGCACTGGGGACAAGCACCTCAGGTTTTTTTATACACATCGTGCATTTTATGCACGTTTTCATACACGTTAGTTTAAAAGCCACTCCCCTAAACCCACAGGTAATTCTGGAAATGAAAAACAAACATTTCTGCTACAAATCAACCGCCACACTTCCAAAGGTTGACTCTCTCCTCTGTTTCACTGCCTGGAGCTGTCTGCTGAGGGTTGCCCTGCCCACCCCTAACCACCCCCACCCCTCCCAGTGTCTGCTCAGGTTCCGGAGGCCCACCCAGGGGGTCTGACCAGATGGAAACACCCACTGCACGGCTGTACAGCAGGCTAACCATGTGGACTTTGGCAGCCCAAGGGTGATGGCCTGGGGTCGCAGCACTAACCACTTGAGTCGGGGACCTGGTGAGCGCCTGGAGCTGGCCAGAGCCTGGGGGCTCTCACCAGCCCCCCTTGCAGGTGCTCCAGCTCCAGGGCTCAGGGCCAAATCCTAAGGCCTGGCTGGGGCCTGCGGGGGCCACTGGGGTTGGCGCTGCTGATTCCCATGACTACTGTCACCTGGCCCCCATCATGGCTGCTGTTCCACAGCGTCTCTAAGAAGCAGGGTCCATTGGGGAGGAAAGCACTAAGAGGAGGGGCTTCCTGTCAACACAGCTACTGGGCGGAGGTGACCACTGTGCCCACCTCCCCACTGTGAGGAAGACAAGACAAGGAGCCCATGCCTGTGCTCCCCGCTGGGCCGGCCTGGGCTTGGGGGCTGCGCAGGAGCAGGGTGAAGGCCTAACCTGCGAGTGCCTGAGCCTGGGCAGCAAGTTAGCACCCACAGGCTCCAGGCAGCAGATGCCCCAAGTGCCTGATTTACAGCCCTCTGTGCCGGCCAGGCACCCAACCCTGCTCCACACCCTCTAAAGGCGCCCCTGGCCCACAGCACCAGGGCAAGCTCCCCACCACAAGGCACCTGGAAGTACTGTTTGCTCCTGCACCCGCCACCGCAGGCCCCTAGACCCCGTCCTCACCTGCCTCCTACCCTCACAGCGTCCCCACCCCTGGTCACACCTCTGCCAGAGCCCCACACACCACCTGCTCCGGGAAGTCTCCCTGCCTGCTCCAGAAACATCCAGGGGTCCTCAGGGACAGTGACCTTAACCTGCTCTAGAGACCTGGGGGGCCCTCAACACACACCTTTTCAACAAGGAAAGACAACGAGGCAGAAATGTGAGGCCCAGTCAGGGCCACACCACACCACAAGCTGGGGCAGGAGAGGAGGCTGGAGGGCCTTGCAGTTCTTCCTGGGGGCCATTTTCCTTAAAGCATGAAATCCCCATTTTTAAAGGCTGCTTGAGAACCCCATTCACCCGAGAGGTACACAGGGAGTGGCCCTGGAACCTGTGGGAAGGGCCCCATCACCAGCTAACCAGGGCCTTCCCGGCTGGGGAACAAGGGAGAGCAGCAGCTGGCGGGGGAGGGAGCACATCAGGGAGAGCACCAGGGGCAGAAAGTGGGGAGGGAGGCCATCCCCAGACTCCTGCAGAAAAGTGGCCCCTGGGGCACAGCAGCCACTGCAGGCCACCCATCCCGGTAGGCCACAGGGAGTGAAGCGGGGACACCGTCCACAGGGGGAGCCCGGGTGGGTGCCGGCTATTGCCATCAGGCGGCTGAGCCCAAGGGCTGCCTTGCTGGCATGGGAGGGGGTTGTCCTTGGAGGCAGCCTGGGAAGAGGTGTGGGCCCCGGCTGGCTCTCCATCTTACCCACGGCTCTGCTTTCTGAACACCACCTCGGCTATGGACAAATCCTGACCCCAGGAGTAGGCTAGTGAGAGGAACATGTGCAAACTCAGTGCAAGTGCATCTTCTTTCACCACACCGCCTGTACTACCAGCCCCTGGGAAGGAGCACCCACTGTTTGCTGGTGTGTGGGGGGCTTCCTTCGGAGGGTTGGGAGGTGAGGCCCTGGCGGCTACAGAACCCCAAGGAAGGAGCTGGGATATGAGTCCTGGTCAGAAGGAGAAGCAGGAGGATGCTGCCTTCTCGGCTGCTGCTCTGGGCGACCCCTGAGAACAGTAGCCTGCACTTCCTGTGAGGATGCCCAGCTGTGCCCTCCACCTTCTCTCCCAGCCCCACCCTGCCTCTTGGGGAAGGGGACAAAGAGCCTGAGGCATCCTTCCACCCAGCAGTCAGGCAGTGCACCCCCAGGGGCCTCAGCCTTGCCTGTGGGGGGAGAGCTTCTCATGGCCGCTCCCCCATCAGAGGCTCCCGGGTCTCAAACCCTCCCCATGTGGCTCCACCACATGTAACCTGAGCTCTGCTGCTGCTGCTTCCTCTTTCTAGTCTGGGTGCTTTGGCCTCGGTGAGTTCAGAGACTACGGGCTACCGGGTGAGGGGCGCAGCTTGGGGCCCTGCTGAAGGCACTGCCTCCTGGACACAGGCCTCTCCTGCTCCCACCGCACTGGGGAGAAGGAAAGGGGGCGAGGGATGCCCGACTCCGTACTCCTGCACAAACGGCCTGCAACTGGCAAGGGGCACAACAAGCAAATCAGTTTGGCTCTTCACGTCGGGAGAACCTGGCCAGCCAGTGGCAGGCCCTGCCTGGAGTTCTATCAGAGGCTGGCCTCATGGGGGAAGTCTGAGCAACACCAGGCCGGGTCCTGGAGCAGGGGCCTGTTCTGTGGCTGGTCCCCAGCACGGCCCTCTCCAGGCCCTCCTGGATCGCTTTCTGTCAGTCCACATGCTGCCCTTGAAAATGCAGCTCCGACTGCCCCATGCCCTCTCTCCCACAGGCTCCCCGCTGCATCCGGGTTGGCCCACACTGCCAAGCCCGACCTCCCAGGCCTCTGCACCAGGCTGCTGGAGGCCACCTGTCCACCCCCTCACCAAGCCAGGTGTGTGTCTCTGCTGCCCACAAGCAAAGCAAGCCCATCCCAAACCCAGCCCTGGCCAGTCCTTGCCACAGAGACCTCCCTGTCACCATGTTCTCTCCCCGCCCCCACCGTCAAGCAGCCACCCCTTTCCTGAGCCTGCCTCCTGGCAAGTGCACCAACAGCTATAGTTGTCGCACTAATGCTCCCCTACTCAGCAAGGGGGGCCCAGGACCACCCTTACACCCCATGCACAGTGTGCACCCCACATGGACAGGACATGTCTCCCTGGATTAGGAATGTAACGTGGGCCTGGCCATGGTTGCCCATGAGCCGGAGAGGGTAGCCTGTTACCCTTCTCATTCTCCCCAACTAGAACAGAGAACCCAGTATGGCCCTGCAATGCCAGGCTGAAGAGAGCCAAGGAAGGATGCTCATGAAATGCAAGGCTGGTCCACAGTGAGCCCAGAAGCCTGGAGACCTCGGGCTGCTCAGGGGGACTGAAGGAGGCCAGAGCTCTTGCTTCAGCTGGCCCGGGTCTGCTGCAGCCCCTGTGGTTGGTTTCAGGCCCAGATCGGACAAGACACAACAGTTAGTGGGGGCGGACAGCACAGACGTGCCGGCGAGTCTGGTGGGGGGCATTGAGCCCACACTCCACCCTCACCTGGTTGATGCCCATGCAGAAGATCCCGAGTCTTCTTCCTCCAGTTGCGATGGCTGAAATACCCACTGAGATGGGTCGCTGAAAGTCACAAGCATCTCCCCGCAAATGTGCAGAACCACGAGCCCTGCTGTCGAGTTGGCCCACTGGCTCCCTCGCCCCCTCCCACCCCACTGTGGTCACACTCACCCCCGGTGCCGGCCACGCGGATGTCATTGCTGTTGCCTTCGTAAGTGAACAGGGCCCTGAAACAAAGCACAGGAGAACTCTGTTACCAACAGCTGGGCCCCACCTGCCAAGGGGTTCATGGCACTCCAAGGGCTCAGCCTGCTCTGCCTGCTGCATGGACCTCCCAGCCGGCCACCAGACACCTCCAGGCTTAGGAGATCACTAGCACACAACCTCGAGATCACTAGCACACAACCACTGTGCAGAAAACACAAGCTGTACAATTTCATGGGTGACATGGCATAAAAGATTTCTGAAAATGCTCACCAAGTAAATGAATTTGAAACACAAAAGGTGCCTAGATATTCTGGAACCTAGAGCACCCAAAGGAGGGGAAGTAAGAAGACACACCCACACTGAGCACCTTGGAAAGCTGCCCAGCATCCTTGCACGTATCTGCTGTGTCTTTCTGTAAAACCAGAAGGATTGGTGCAGCAGGTCTTTCTGGCTGGAAGCTCCCTGGGCAAACACAGACTCCAACAGGTGTACACAGCATGGAAACTACGGGGCAGCGACTCAACATGGAGCCACAGTCGGAACCACAGCCCACCAAGCCACTGCATGAGGCAGGCGAGTCTGCTATCTCGCCGAGCTCTAACTGCTCTGTAGGTGATTTTGGGGCCACTCTTTCTTCTCCTGTTCACAAACCCTGTATTTTAAAGACTAATTATTCATAAGAACCCTGGAAAATATTCAGGCTTATAAGCTTGTGCCCCAGAGGTGAGGGAACATGGCAAATGTTAGTAAAGCTGGGCCACTGAAGGTCAGGTGACCACAACAAAGGTTACTCAAGAACATGGCTGGAAGACCCCTCCTCCACCCCTCCAGCCCGCGGCACACTCTCCGAGGGGCAGTGCTGGTGAACCACAGGGCTGGGGACACTGACCCCGACAGACAGCATGCCAGACGGAAACCATGCCCAGCGTCTGTGGCTTCCTGGGCTCTAAACACAGGTCTGCAAAAGCAGACGCTGGGAATTCCAGGGGACGGTGACTGAATCGGCTGCTCACCGCCTGGTGGGCGCTCCAGGGGGACAGTGCAACAGGGACTGAATCAGCTGCTCATTGGCTCCTCCAAGGGCCCTGCCCGTATTACGGGGCAGTGCTGCCTATGCCTGGGGAAGAGGGAAGAAATCAGACCCAGGCCATGGCAGAACAGACAGCCTGCCAGGAAAACTGCTCACCAGGGAGGAAACAGAACACAGAATGGGGTTTTGGAAACACTCAGAGGAAAAGGAACTAGAGAAAAGACCACAAGAAGAAACAGAAAAAGAGCCTGGAGAAGTGGTGGATGTCCAGCTTGGCCCGAGTCTGGCGCTGGTGGAGGTAATGTGCCAGACCTCCTCTCTGGAAGCCAGAACCCACACCTCTGGATGGCCACCAAGCCCTGGCTGCCAGAAGCCATGGACACTGGCCTGGGCACTAGGGCATGGATGGGGACAGCTGCTCAGTTCAGCTCCCATCCAAAGGAATCAAGCAGTTGATGAGAGCCAAGCTCCGTGCCTGCCACTCACCCCTCTAGCCTCAACCCCCACTTCTGGATTCCTGTCTAAGCCACTTTTTCAAATGTACCCAGGCAGAGGCTCATTCCCACATGCCACTGACATGAAAAACCAAGGGTGTGCTGGTTTGGGCACAACAAGAAGTGGGGCACCACAGGCACCTTATGATTCGATTGTGCCTTCCAAAAATACTTCCCGAGGGACTGCAGCTTATTGGTGACGGCACTGAAGCAGCAAACTATCACCCGAGGGCCCTGTCCGTGGAAGACAAAAATAAACATGCAAATTGATTCGACTGTACTGTCGGGAAGTGAGAATGGGGGCAGGAGGTGACATGGGGGGCAAGTAAGCAGCCAGCCATGCCAAGATCTAAGGGAAAAATAAGCTAGGAGGGACCAAGAGACAGCACTGCAAATAGAAGGGGCATTGTGGCTCATCTATCTCCAGCAGACCCAGCCCCACAGGGCTTCGGGCCCAGCTCCAACGCCACCCGCTCAGTGTGGGGAAACCTTTCAGATCCACCCGATTGGAGACCACCTCTTCTCCTGCGGAGATTCTCTAGTGCTTTTCCTGTACCCCTCAGCCTACCCCTCATCTGAGCAGCTTACCACACACAAAGTACTGGGCCCTAGGAGACAGACATGGCCCCTCTCCCAGTGAAGAGAGAAGAGTGAGGAGGAACAAATGAGGGCTTCCGGCAGTGGTGCAATTGTAAAGGAAGTCAAACAGGGAGATGGGAAAGTGTGACTGTGGCCAGGGGGAACCAGGAGCCAAAGAGGCCCTATGGGGACGACTCAGGCAACCTGGAGGCAGGACACTGCAGGCAGAAGGAGAAGTAAGAGCAGGGGCCCTGCGGAGGAACTGCTTGCAAGCAAGAACAACACCCAGAACAGGAGGGCTGGGGGAGAGCAGGTCCGGGAGGTGGGCAGAAGCCAGAGTGTGCAGTGTCTGTCAGTGGAGCAGGGAATCTGGAGTTTAGTCGATGTGCAAAAGGAAGCCACAAGAGAGCTTTCAAGAGGGAAGTGATATGATCCAAGTATTTTTTCAGCTAGTGAGTGGGGACCTGCCACCTGATATTTGTTAAGTAAAAATATAATAATGGATATGAGAATGAATGGAGGGCATGAGGCCCAGGCATCACCAGCAGAGTCATGGGAGCCTGGTCATCTGGGAACAAGGAGTCTCAGGAGGCAGGTGGCTGGGCGAGAGGAAAGAGGAGAAGGGGTGGTAAGCACTAGGGCTGGAGCAGACAGCTCTGGTAAGAAGCCTAAGGAAAGGCTGGAAAGCCGGGAGGCCCAGGAGGGAGACTGACAGACAGCTGGTTCCTAGGAAGACTGGATGGAGACTAAGGAGAAGGCCTGAGTTGCCCAGTAAGTCTGAACAGATGGACAAGAGTTTCGAACAGAGCAACACCCATCACTGGCCCAGAGGACCTCCTAAGGACGTCAGAATGTTGCACACTGTGGAGATACTTATTGATGGAGTTTGGAGTGACAGGATGGGGCCTGAGGGCCCTCTGAGAAACAGGAAAAGGAGAGAGACCAGGGCAAGGGGTAGACATCTGGAAACTCGCCTGAGAGAAAAATTAGATTGAATAATGTAGGGTGAATTTCCTAAGAGGGACTATAAGGAAGAAAAGGCCCAGTTACAAGATGGCCACCATCCGGTTCCCCAGTAAAGTGTTATACAAGTACCACCCGGAGCCCCAGATCCAACAGGGGACTCAGCAGAAATCTTGCAGAACCCCAGAGGCTAGAGACCTTAACTGCTTCCCAGAATGGCCTGGGGCTAGAGGAAAGGAAAGGCTGTGACTCCCCAGTCCCAACAGACCACTGTATGTGAGCCCCTCGGGGCTGGGCACCAGGGAGCCCAGAGGAAATGAGGAAGCAGCGGCCTGAGATAAGCGGAGGGAGGGGGGAGATAATGGCTGGGAAGGGGCCCTTCCCCGGGGCAGTGTGGAAGAGGCTTCTCACTGCTGGCTTTAGTTTGACCCAAACTTCCCAGCTCCCACAGGGAAGCCCCAACACAAAATTGCCAAGTTTCTATTCCCCTAAGCTGGTCACTTTAGTCTACCATACTCAGCGTATTTCTCAGAACTGAAAATGCTCAAAAAGGGCCAGTGAACACAATCTAAGCAAATGGGAAAGGTGGCAGAGAACTGCCACCCATAGAGAAGAGCGTTCGAAGACCAGGCGGCTGGCCGTGTGGGGGTGCTACCCAAGATTATCCCCAAAACTGCATTTCCAGGCCCAAGTCCTGTAAAGGCCACCAAGTGCAGGAGACTTCCTGGGGGCCTGGAGGGAGGATGGGACCTCTCTCCGAACAGGCAGCCGGCATCCTCTGCTCATTCGCCTCCCCACGGCCCAGACGTGGAGAAACCAAGGGTCTGAAAACCACAGAGAACCAGGGCCCAGACCCCTGACCTTATGGGGCCCCCAGGGCAGGGCTCACGTTCCCAGCCAGGCGGCCAGCCCACTCTCAAAGGCCCAGCCCAGAAAGCGGCGTTCAAAAGAAACCGGGCGCGGCTTCCGCCTTCCCAGGGAGGCTGTGGCGGCTCCTTTGTCCCACCTGGCAGAAGCCGGGCGGCGCAGCCAAGCCGGCATCCGACCCGGAGCTCCCGGGGGACGAGCAGGAGGGGAGGTCACCAGATCCCACACCCACCCACCGCGCCGGGGCTTACTCTGCCCCCAGTGCCCAGGCAAGGGGTGCCGAAGATGGGGCCGGCACCTCACCTGGGACGTGGCGGCAGGCTGGGCGGCCAGGTGGGCCCAGGACAGACAGACGGACCCCTGGGGCGGCCCCCGCCCCGCGCCCCGGGCCACCGCAGCACCCACCAATCGGTCGGGGACTTCTCGGCGACCACCCGTACGTAGGCCTCCTGCAGCGCCGGCCCGTTCCGGCTCAGGTTCACCGCCATGGCGGGCCCCGCGCTCCCCGCAGAACCCCCGCGTCCGCGCCGCCAGCTCCCGCCCTGAGCTACTCGCAGTCCCCGCTCCACAGCCGCTGTTTCCGGGCCGGCCCGCCCCCACGACCCGGAAGCCCCGCCCCGCAGGGAGCCCCGCCCCTGGTGGCCGGAAGCGGAAGCGGGGCGGGGCGTCGCGGGATCCCTGTGCCTCTCGGCTCGGCTTCTGGGTTGCTGAGGTTCGCGCCGACTGCGCGCGTCAGGGCTGCGCGCCTGGTCCTGCGGACGATGGTAGAAGGGAATGTTCCCGCTGGGTCAAATCCAGCTCTCGCAGAGAACCATGCATGCCTTGACGCAGTTAATACTCTTACTTGGGAAATTGGATTCCTGACAGTCTCTCGCAGACGGGGTCCCCCGAGCCCGGTATGATCTATGAATGCGTCTGTGAATTCATGAATTAATGACTCCATGAATGAACGAGCGCAGCGTAACAAGCCTAACCCACAACGTCCTTCCGTTTCGTCATGACCTCACCGGCACTTTTCCTTCCGTAGTGTGGTTGAGGACGGGATAGTGGAGGAAAGCAGAGAACCTCCGCAGCCAGCCAGCCTGTCTCAGATGGGTGGCGCTGCCCGGCTTTTTAACCGGCCCTGGAAATACCCCAACTTATATAATAAGATACCCCATCTAATATAATACTGCCTTTATTTATATAATATTTCCTTACTCCAGGCCACCTCCAGGCGGCACCAGTTCTTCCCATCCACCAACGTGCCTGCCCATGACTGAAGGACCTGGAGGGATATGCATTAGGGAAATAAGGATTCTTCCCTGTTTTGACCAGGGCCCAAAGGAACTCATAGCTTCTTTTCCAGCCTTGGAGAATAACTCTCCCACCTGCTTAAAACACAGATCCACAATCCATGACCGCCAGATGTGCTTTGGGATTCAGAATCGCTCAGATCTTAGAAAACTAATCCTGGGCTGTATATTCTGTAAACTCTATCACAAGATGGAGCCGCAACTAACTGATAATCAAACACGTTCATACTCCCGTAGGTGTGTGTGTGTGTGAATAATCAACTAAGAGGGGGCATATGAAGATATGAAGAGTAGCATCATGGAAGTTCACATCAGGTTGTGTTGCCAAATGACTTTCCTAAATCTTAAGTTTTGGGGGTTCTGTATTGCAGATAAGGGATTGTAGACCTTATTTGGGTGCAAACACTGTTCATTTATTTTGCTTATTTCTATTTCTGTTCACCTTGTTGTTTGCCTTACTGACAGGGGCTCTGACAGCTCTGGTGGCAGGTGAGAGCTGTTAACCTCATCCCAACCTGGAGAAGCCTGAGGTCCTGGGAAGACGCTCCTTCCCTTCAGCAGCTCCAGCCTGCCGCTCTCCTCCCCCAATCCTGAAACAACTCTTCCGAGGCCAGGCGCACGTCTCCCTCCTCTCTCCTTTGACTTCACTACTGTGTTTACATCTAAAAAAAACAAACACTCTCCAAAATGGAGGACTCCCAGCTCTCTCAATTCCCAGGCCTTTTTCTTTTTTTTTTTTTTTTTTAATAATCTTTAGCAACATCTTTTCTGCCCTTGTATTTTCCTCCCATGACCCTTTCATGGCTCTCCTCTTGGTCCCAGTCATGCTTCCCTCAGTCTCCATGTTCTGAGGGAGTTCAGTCCTTAGTCTTGTGGGTTGTCTATGTTCTTCCCTTCAGCCCCACATCTCTTTTTGGCTCTTCTTTCTCTGAAAATGTCCCTCATTACCAGTTATCAGTTCATCTTACTTGGCTGCCAGTCCCCAGCCTGGGGTCCCTGAGACTTTTCAGCATTTCAGTCAACCCAAGGGGACCCTACCCTCACCGGAAATCAGGCTGCATTCTCCTGGAATTAGATTAGCTCAGCCTGGGAACCAGCCCTATCAAATGCTCATGGGCACTTACTGTCTCTGATGGAAGGAAAAAACAAGAAAACAATTTCTTAATAAACACAGTTTGCTTGGTGAAGGTAGTCTTTCAAGACCCAGGCTCCATGGAGAGAAGACGGTGGTGAGGGTTCCAGTGGTGGGCGCTTGGGAGCCACCAGGGTTCCTTTTCTCTGTTCTAGGGTAGAGAAGGTCTCTCTGGGGAGGTAACCCTTTGACTGAGACTGAATACTGAGAAGGAGCCAACCATGGAAAGATTCAGGCAATAGAGTGTTCTGAGCAGAGGTATAGTTGTGCTAAAACTCTGAAGTAGGAAAAGGAGCCGAGAGGTCACTCTGGTGGGCACTCTTACGCACAATATAGACAACCCTTTTTAGGTTCTAATGAATTGGAATAGCTAGCAGTAAATACCTGAAACTATCAAACTACAACCCAGAACCCATGAATCTTGAAGGCGATTGTATAAAAATGTAGCTTATAAGGGGTGACGATGTGATTGGGAAAGCCATGTGGACCACACTCCCCTTTGTCCAGTGTATGGATGGATGAGTAGAAAAATGGAGGCAAAAAGAACAAAAAAATCACCCAGTGTTCTTTTTTACTTTAATTGTTCTTTTTCACTTTAATTTTCATTCTTACTATTTTGGTGTGTGTGGTAATGAAAATGTTCAAAAACTAATTTTGGTGATGAATGCACAACTGTATAATGGTGCTGTGAACAACTGATTGTACACTTTGCATGACTGCATGGTATGTGTATATATCTCAATAAAATTGAAAACAACAACAACAACAACAAAGAAACCAAAAAAACAAAAACTCTGAGGTAGGATCCAGCCTAATGGGCCTGAGAGATGGGACATAGGGAGAAGGGGAGGGGAGTGCACAGGTCCTGTAGGGCCTTGCAGGTCAGGAGGAGGACTTTGGGTTGTACTCCAGGTGTAACAAGGAGTCCCTCGTGGGTTTTAGTGAGGAGAGGATGCGATCTGCTTGACTATTTTAAAAGACCCCTCTAGCTGCTGCATGTAGCCTGTCTCCCCCTTGTCTCCATCCACTTCCATTTCTCTTGTTTTTCCATTTCCTGTCAGCCATCCCTCAGCTTGAGAATGTGAAATATCTGCAGAGGTCATTGCTGAGACTTTCTCTTCTCTCTTAACTAACTCCTTTGACCTTAGCATAGGCCTTCGTGATTTTCTTCTATGAACACAGTTCTGCTTTACTTCTTTTTTTTTTTTTCCATGTTTGGAAAGCATAATTATTTTACTAGTCCCCAAATGGAGAAAAGCAAATATGTGTCAACAATAAAGTGAATATGTTTTGGTATGTTACTTATAATCTGGAAAATGACAACAGGAGTTATAGTGAATGAACAACATCCACAAGCATTAACATGGATGATTTCCAAAGGAGAGTACTGAGCAAAAGAAGCAAGTCACAAAATAATACATGGAGTATGATTCCACTTTAGAGAAGTTCAAAATCAGGTAAAAGTAAACAATGTAATGTGTAGGGATATAAAACACAGATTGTAAAATTACTTTTAGAAATGTAAGGGAATGAATAAACAGAATTCAGAATAGTAAGCCTCTCAAGGGGAAAGGGAAGGAAATTTGGATAGAAGGCACATCAGGGCTTCTAAAGAACTGGTCATTTCTACTTCTTAATCGGAAGAATGTGTATTCATTTTATTATTCTTTAAAACTGGACCTGTATGTTATATATACTTGCTTTACATTTTGATGCTTTCTCTAAGATGGCATCAGGCCCCAAAATAGAGCCACAGCCATTCTGAGCAAG
>PVKY010002262.1:0-26514 GCA_004027775.1 Bradypus variegatus | reverse complement strand
ACCAAAAGGTGGAAGCCACTCAAATATCCATCAACAGATGAGGGAGAAACAAAATGTGGTCCATCCAGACTATGGAATATTACGCAGCTGTAAAAAGGAATGAAGGGCCTATTTGTGTGATTTCACAGATGAAACTGAAGGCATGATGCCCAGTGAAAGAAGCCAGACACAGAAGGACACGTATGGTATGATGTCACTTATATGCAAGCCCTAGAATAAGCAAATTCCTAGAGACAGACTGTCGAGTCCGGGTTACCAGGGGCTGGGGGTGAAGGGAAATGGGAGCTATTGCTTCATGGGTGCACAGCTTCTGTTTCAGGTGATGAAAAAACTGGGGTAATGGATGGTGGTGATGGTAGCACAACATTGTCAATGTAATTAATATCACCAAATTGTACACTCCAAAGTGGTTAAAATGGGAGATTTGAGTTGCATATCTATTACCACAATAAAAATTTTTAAAACAGACAGGTTAATTTTGTGTGGTTCTGATAAGAACAAAATACGTACGTGTGTACAAGCTACGGAATACAGATGAAGTGGTCTTGGTGATTCTGCAGATGAGGCCAATGCTCATATATTTTCATTTGTAACTGGCATCACACAACAGAAAGATGAATGGCAGAAATCCATGCTAAGCATTTAAAATTTTTAATTTGTCTTTATTTTAAAATGCATGAAATAGCAAATAAAAAACACCACGACAAGTCAAGAGAGACACAATGGAAGAAAGGAAAAAGCTCGATATTTTAGCACCTTTAAACAACACCTTTTCTGCTTTTCAAAAAGAAAAGCATTTTCATTTTGCGGCATGACCCACAGATTACCTAGCTAATCCTGTATTCTGGGCACTGGTATCAGCTGTGAACAAACAGACAAAAATCCAGCTTTCATGGACCAGACATTCTAGGGGGAAACAGACAAGAAACTAATGAATATGTCAAATATAATGCAGGCAAGGGGGCAATCCGCTATATGGAGAACAAAGAAGTGGTGGGAAGTTGGCGGCTGGGGGGAAAGTTACTTATTTGTTACATTTATTAAATGCCAACTGTGCTAGCAGGGACAGTAACTCCATTTGAAGTAGTTTGAGCATGAGAGGTGCCAGCTTCCTCATCTCAGGCTGTCTCTCCCCAAGATAGAGGATACATCATCCCCCACACCATGCTGAGCCACAGCTACTTCTGCCTTCTCAAAAAGAGAGGAAAATCCCAGGGAAGAGCTCTGATTGGCTGGTGTGGGTCCCATGCCCATTCCTGGACCAATCACTATGGCCAGGGGGAGGGGCTACTGGATGATTGGCGGGTTTAAGGAGCCCTGGCATCTTGGTTTCCTGGCTTCTAAAGCAGATGTGATAGGTTGGCTTAAACAATGGGAATTTATTGGCTCACAGTTTTGAGGCCAGGGGAAGGCCAAATCAAGGTGTCATCAGGCTGATGCTTTCTTCCAAAAGACGGTTGCATCCTTGGGCTGGGTACCGGTGGTCCTTGGTCCTTGGCTTTTCCAGTCAGATGGCAATGCACATGGTGGCCTCTCCTGACTTCTCTGGGCTCCATTGACTTCTGGCTGTTCCTCTGCTTTTTTCTCTTTCACTCTGTTTATAAAGGAGATTGAAGCCCACCCTGATTCATTTGGGTCACCCCTTAAGTGAAGTAACATCTTGAAAAGAGCTTATTTACAGTGGGTGCATACCCACAGGAATAGATTAAACTTAAAACCATGTTTTGCTGGAGTACGTAGCTCCAAGCCACCACACATGGTTTGGGGGGATTTTTCCAAGAGGATGAAGGCACTGTTCTGGGAAGACTAAATGCAAAGATCTGCTCCAAAAGCTTGGATCTGGCCCCCACAGGCCTCTGGGTTGGGGGATGTCAGGTCTATTACAGATATCCCCATGCCCAGGTGGTCAGGTCTAGGGCACAGGGAGAGACCCGAGGGTGAGAGAGCAGAGGGGGGGCGCAAAGGCTATAATTGAGTCTCAGATGAGAATTCACAGAGGAGGGGGCATTGAAGCTGGGGCTTTGAGGGATGAATAGAAGTTTGCCTGGTGGTAAAGATAGAGGGCAGAGGAAACAGCACCAATTAGAGAGAGCTGGGCTATTAAAAGGGGGTAGTGATGAAGGCAGACTAGGCCAAAACTTTGAAGAGACTTCCACTCCAAACCAAGATACGGCACCTTTGTCCTCAGGTGATGGGAAATCAAAGAAAAGGTTTCAAGCAGAGAGGTAGGTGCTAGGTCTAGGAGTGAGAAAGAACCCCCTGAAGTCAGTATTGGGGGTGGTCTAGAGCAGGACCACAGCCACCTATGGCCTGAGGGCCAAATCTGGCTGTACCCTAGTTTTATAAATAAAGTTTTATTGGCACACGGCCACACCCATTCATTTACAATGTCTACAGCTGCTTTTGTGCTGCAAGGGCAGAGTTGTGTCATTGCGGCCAAGACTGTCCAGCCTACAAAACCAAAAACATTGACTCTAATTCTTTACAGAAAAGGTTTTCCTGATCCAGGGGGAGAGGTGGAGGACCCAGGGTGGGGGATGGAGGCTAAGAGGATGGAGTGGAGGGAGCACATTCCAGAAAGACTCAGGAGGCAAGTGCTCAAGAATGTTGGAAGGACAAGCTGTGGGGAAGGGAAGGCCGGGGGCCTCTCCAGCTCGGGTTTGGGGAGGGGGCACCCTGAGTCCCCCCGGGGGCCTGGGACATGTGGGAGGGGCTCTGGGGGAGACCTGGGGTGGGAGCTCAGGCATGGAATGTCCATGGGGCCTGACTGGGGAGGCCACAGCCCTCTGGAGCCCCAGGCAGCCCCACTGGTTGTGTTCGGAAAGGCCTTGCTTTGCCCGAGCTCACCCAACGACTTGCAAGTTCACCTATAGCCTTGAAGGCCCTGGAATTTCCAGGGGGCCTGAAAGGCTTGGAGATCAGACACCAGATTGGGGGCTACTGAGCTAGTCCTGGGGGAGAAGTGAAGTCAGACAAGCCCTAAGTTGGCGGAGAACATTCCGTACCAAGAAACCACTGTTTTGGGCACGTCTGGAACATCTGGAGTTTCCAAAAGCCTCTTGGCCGAGGTGCCCGGAGTGTGTAGAGTGGGGACCAGGCTGTTACCGGGTTTGGGTCCAGCCCAGGCAGACGTGGGGGAGAAGGCTCCATCCTGCAGACATCCTCATGCCCACACACGGTGCCCACGTCCAGTCCTGACTATGCCCTTTGAATGTCCCTGGGGAGCTCAGGCAGCTCAACTCTTCCAGGCCCCAGCCCGTGACCTCTGCTGACCCCGTGCCCGAGATCACTGCCCGGGACCCTTCAGCCATCTGTGCCACCCTCTGCCCGGCGCCCGGACCCTCCCTGGCACAGACCCTGGCCTTCTGAGAATGCCCCGGAAGGATGGGCTACAGGGAGGGCAATTTGATCGATGGTTCCGGCAGCCGTCGACGGGGCGGACGGAAGTAAGGACCTGCCCGGCTGCCTGCTGTCCCGCTACCCCACCCTCCAGGAAGATGGCCAAGCCACGGGGACCCTCTTGAGAGAAACCGGGCACCCGCCTGCCACCGGCAGCTCCTATCTCCCGTGGAAGGACCAATTCCTGAATTGCCCCAATGGGCCGCACTACAGGACTCCATCGAAGCTTTTAATAGCCTGGGCCTAATGTTTTATTGTTGGTTTTAAAAGTGTAATTAGTTCAAGTGTAAACAGAAAAAACCTGCTTAATTAAGAATTTTTAAACAGGCACATAAAGCGGTGGCGGAAACATTGACGAACCCCAAGCTGTCTTCATAAAATCGATCGGTGAAGGGGCCGGGTGGGGCAGGGGCTTTCGGGGGGGCTGGCCGGGACAGCCACCGATGGGTGCCACCCGCCGGCCTGGGCGAGGGCCCCGGGGATCTGCCGGCTCCTTTGCAATCAGGGCTCGTGAGCAGCAACGAATGGTTTTTACGCATTGATGGAGATGACAGTTGGCCAAGAGAGACGGTTGAGGAAGCTGTGATGGGTGTCTCGGAGCCGACTCCCGGGATGCCAGGCTGGCTGGGAAGCCCCTGGTCCTCCAAGCCCTCCATGGGCTGGGGGTCCGGACCCCCCTTGGGTGGAGACCACCCACGCGGAGGTGCCGTTGGCAAGGACTTGGCCGTCACTGGTCGTCGCGGGGAAGCTGGCCTGGTGCGTTCGAGCACTTGAATCTCAAACTTCCCCTCGATGCCAGTGGCACCGGCCTTCTCCAGGGGCTGGGTGGTGTAGACAGGGGTGCAGGGGGTGGGCTAGGAGGCCTGGGCCCCCTATTCTCCAAGGTCAACTGGACCTGGCTCTGAGGGACTAATGCTAGGCCCTGGGACCCAGGCAAAGCTCCCCAAGTCTGGGACCCCAGCGGCTCCAAAAGTCACAGCACAAAAAGGAAGGGGGAGAAATCCTCATGGCAGCAGCTGGCGAGGTCACCCCATGTGGGCCTGCAAGTCGGGGCCCAGCCTCAGAGCCTTGTCTTAAACTTTTATAAAATAGGTTATTATCTTAATTTTTAATTTTTTATGGGACTGCTTTTTAGAGCAGTCGCTGGTTTACAGAAAAAATCATGTGGAAAGTAGAGTTCCCATATAACCCCCCCACACACACACATGTGCAGTTTTCCCTTTTATTAACACTTTGCGTTAGTGTGGTACCTCAGCTACAACTGATGAAACAATGTTATTATAGTTATATTATTAACTATAGTCCGTCCACCAGTTTCCATCAGGGTTCATGGTTGGTGTTATCCAGTCCTGATTTTTTTTTGTTTTTCTGATTTTTATTCTAGTGACAGATCTACCACCTAAAATCTCCCTCTCACCACATTGGATGATCTAATTCGGAGGGCCTGACAACACACCCAAGGCAGTGCCACCGTCACCCAGTGGCTTCCCAAGGATGAAAATCCACTGTGCTCTGAAGCAGGTGGCACCTGCTCCTATTTCCCACCTCGGAACCTCACAGATTCTGGAGGGGGCTCACATCCGGGGATGGGGACACCCGGGGGGAAACCGAGGCTGGCCCAGGTCACATGGCAAGCCACACATCGGGTCCAGTTCCAGGCCTGAACTTGGTCCTGCTGGTGAGGGCCCAGGGTCGCAGCCCCGCAGTTCCTGGAAGGAGGCTCCCTGGACACCTCTTTGATTTGATCAGAGAGGCTGAGACACCTGCCTAAGGCATCCCAGCCAGTCGGGGCAGAGATGGGGCTAGAGCTGCAGCAGCTTCCGGCCACCTGCCCGCTGGTGTCGGGGTCTCAGGATGGGGTACCCCAGCCTAGTGGCTGCTCCTGACAAATAATAACAATAATAGGACAAGGGGGAAGACTCGCAGCGGCAGCAAATCAATAGCTGGGCAGGGGGGCAGGGGTGAAGGGGGGCGCCTGGGGGTGGGCAGAGGCCACATGTGCAGATGTGACTACTGGGAGCCCTCACGTTTGTGGGGTTCCCCACACCCCATTCTCACTCACTCTATCTCTGTCTCTTTGTCTTTGTCTTTAACTCTCCTTTCTTTTATGTCTCTGACCCTGCTGGGTGTATTTTGGGGGCTCTCTTTCTCTCTGTATCGGTCTCCCTCTCCCTCTCAGAATCCAAAGTGGGACTTAAGATCTCACCCCAGAAAGTGCCCCCCAGGAGCCCCCAAGCCCAGCCCTGAGGGGAAGCCCCCAACTCTGGAGAGGCCGGCTCAGCGTCCCCTCCCTGGGGCCCCAAGGCTCCCACCCCAGGCCTGGCTGAGTTGTCTTTGTCTGCAGAGTATTTGTTCATGAGATTTCCATGGAAAACCCTGTTTGGGCCAGTCAGAGGCTGTGGGAATTCTGATCTGCATTTCTGGGTTGGGGGAGCGGGGAGCCCCAGCCCCGGACACCCTCCCACCTCAGTCCTGGGCTTCCTGGGCAGTGTTTGTTTGGGTGTAAGGGGTCCCTGGGGCGGGGTGGCAGTGGAGAAAGCAGTGACCGTGTTCTTGGTCTTCCAAGCCTCAGGTCCTCACTGCGACGCGGGAGCAAGTTTTAGGAAAAGACTTCAACTCCCTGAGCCAAGCAGGACTCCCAAAGCAGATCAGAAGCTTGTGCATGACAGAAACAGGAAACCAGACTCAAATCTCAAATGGCCCCAGTGAGAGAGGGAACATAGCGGTGAAAGTACAAAGAGAGAGACAGCTGCAGGTCAGGCTTGATCCAGCAGCACTGGGCCCCCAAGATGGTGGCCAGCAGCCTCCTCCCTCCCTGGGGCCCAGATGGAGAGCTGTGGAGGGAGAAGGAGAGAGAGACAGAGACAGAGACAGAGACAGAGAGAGAGAGAGAGAGGGAGAGAGAGGAAGAGGAGGGGGGAGGGAGACAGGGAGACAGAGGAGAGGTTAAGAAAGACAAGACAATCCCTCCTCTCCACTTCGGAGCAAGATCTGAGATTGCCTCTGATTGGATCAGCTTAGGTCACATGCCCAACCCTGAACCCAGCCCTGCAGACCGGGGATGGATGGCTCTGATTGGCTCTGCCCCAGGGCACGTGATTTGCCCAGGATGAGAATCCAGACCCTGGGAACACCGAAGAGAGTCGAGGACGACTGTAGCGAAAACTGTGCCCTGGGGTCCCTCCTCCCTGAGGTGGAGGAGTTGGGGGATGGCTCTATCAAGCCCCCAGGCCTTGGCTACAGCTCATTCCCTTGTCTGAAACTCCATCTCACCAGCCCGGGTCAGTACCAGGGCCTTCCCACCCCCAATGCCAATGCCCCCTCCTCCGGGCAGTCTTCCCTGACTGCCCTCTGGCCTGGCCGTGGCTACATGGGGCTAGGCCTGTCCAGCTCTGTCTCCCACCCCACCCCACCCCACACCTTGCAGACTGGGGGCTTCTTGAGGCCTCTTTGGGCAATGGGGTTTCAAGTCCCACCTCCTTCTGCCTCGGGCTGTGACCTGGGGCCTGCCATCCCACCCCAGCCTCAGTTTCCCCATTTGTAAAAGGCTGACTCGAGAACCTGGCTGGCAGGAGGGAAGATTTGATGAGGTGGAACACGAGGCCCCCAGTCAGGATGAGATAGGAAAAGTTCCAGGACGCCCAGTCGCGTTTGAATTCCAGATAAACAGGAAATAATTTTTTCCTGCAAGTGTGTCCTGGGCCGGCTATGCGGGAGGGTATGATGCTCTTGGTTAAACTTGGAGAGCTTCAAGTCCCGGCAGGCAGGGGCAGGGAGACCCCACCGAGGGCAGGAAGGGGGCTCAGCCTGGGGGGAGGAGGGACCACCCCCTCCCCAGCGGCCTGGCACAGCCTGCGCCCGGGACGCACTGGCGCTGAAACGTTATTTGCTGTTTATCAGAAATGCGAATCCAAGTGTCTCCCGGCCTTCGTCTGCGACAATCTCAAGAAGATCTGGCTCTGGGGGACCCCACCTACTCAGGCCGCGCCCCTCGCACCCCCAGGGCCGGGCATGGCGCAAGGAGGAGGCGGAGAGAGACCCCCAGGAAGGAGGACACAGTCGGGGCGCGCGGGAGGAGGCATCCCGGGGCGGCTGCTGCCCCAAGGGGCCGGGGGGGGTGTCTCCCCGAAGAGGCTCCAGGCGGGGCCTCGGGACCTCCCACCGCAGCCCGACTGCCCCCTCCCGGCGACCTCGGCGGCGCCTCCTGAGGCGCACGGAAGGACAGACGCCCCCAATCGATGCGCCCCGCGGGCTTGGCTGCAGCCGCGGGGATCGAAGCCCGCAGGGCTGGGGGGAGGGTGCTGGTGGGGGGCAACTGGGGCTCCGGCGGCGCGCGGGAGTGCGGGGGACGCGGGGTTCGCGTGCGCCCCTGTGCGGATGCTCGTGTGCGCGCGCGCGCCTCCGGCTGGGTGTAGACGCGTCCTCCGTGCAGACACCTGGCGGGGGTGTGCGGGTGCGCGTGGGCGTCTGTGCGTGCCGGGGTATCTGCCGTCCCTGCTGTGCGCCCCCGTGGCACGTCGCCCCGTCGCCCTAGGCGACTCCGTGGTGGAGAGACCCCTGAGCAGGCAGAGCCAGAATCGAGGGACCTAGGGGTGCAAAGCCTGGGGGGAAAGGGGGGGTCCCAGGACCCCTGGCCTCCTCTGTACCCCCATAAACTCCAGGCTGGTGATCTCAGGGTGCACACTCCCCCACCACATCCACTTAATTGAAGCCCCCAGGGGTTGGGGGTGGGGGCAGAGACAGAGAGAGAGGCTCAGAGTACAGACACACACAGACGCCCCCACTGTCTTTATTTCTCTTCTCTGTTTCCTTGGCTCCCTGGCTCTGCCTCTCTCTCTCCCCGCTGTCTCTGGCAGTTTGTTGCCCCACGACCCATCCATAAATGGAAAAGGAAATAAATAAATAAGCCACTTCCCGGGGAGCCACTCGGTTCCTGGGCCAAGGTCTTTCTTTGCTTCAGGGAGCCCCCACCTGCCTGCTGGGTTGGGAGTCGGTACACCCAGAGCCGATGGAGGACACCTGCCTTCCCACCACGCGGCCGGCGGGACGGGAATGCTGGCTGGGTTGTGCCGCTCTCCCGCTGGAACCCTTGCTGCCTCCCTTTTGCTCTTAGGAGCAAGCCCAGCCTTCTCACTGTTGGAGGCGGGCCCTGCCACCGCGCCCGTTTTAGAGAGATGGAAAGGGGCTCGGCCACATGTGGAAAAACTGGAATTGGACTTCCGAGTTCCGGTAGAGCCCAGAGAGGCCTGAAATGGTGTGAGACGGAGGTTGAACATGGGGCAGGGGTAGGAGAGTGGCCGAGAGAGGGAGGACAGGGTAAGGGCCTTTGGGCCCACAAATTCAATGCCTTAGTGTCCCAGGATGAAAGCACAATCACGTTTATTCAAAGGAGACACACTCAGGCACGTCCTAGTGACTCTTAGGCTACAAACAAATCTAACAGTTTAAGTTCTTGTTTCCAGTCTACAGTTAAAGGAGAGAGGAGTTTGCAGGGGCAGAAGGTGAAATGTTCCAATACCTGGATGAACGAGTGACTAAGTGAAGGTGTGACGGACAAGTGAAGACATAGGCAGGCTAGATATGTAAATAAATGCAATCGGTATCGAAATAAATGGTCAAGTGGATGGATGAACCGATGGATGGACGGGTAGGGAGATGGATAGAAGAATGGGTGGAGGGATGGATGGGTGGATGGGTGGATGGATGGATGGATGGATGGATGGATGGATGGATGGATGAGTAGATGGATGGATGATGCGTGGATGGACAGATGGGTGGATGGATGAGAAGGGTGGACAAATGGAAGCGTGGATGGATAGAAGGGTGGATGATTGGATGGGTGAATAATTGGATGGGTGTGTGGATAGATGACGTATGCATGTATGTATGTGTATATGTATAGATGAGTGGCTGAATAAATGATGGAGGGATGGAAGGTTGGATGGATGAATGGGTGAGTGGATTTATGTAGCCAAGGGTGTATCCATGGATGGATGGATAAATGGATGGATGATAGATAGATAGATAGATAGATAGATAGATAGATAGATAGATAGATAGATGAATGGATGTTTGGATGCATGGATGGATGGATGGACAGAAGGATGTGTGGATGGGTGAACGGATGATGGCTGGGATGGATGGATGATCACACAGATGGGTGGATGAACAGATAGTCGGATGTGCAGTTGGACAGCTGTCATCGTGAGCCCCACTGCTGCGTGCCCTGGCTTCCATGGCCAGTTTGGCTCACAGGTACCGTGTTGCCAGCACTGGTTTCCGTCTCTCCACACAGGCTCACTTGGGGGAAGGGCCACAGTCCGCCATGCCACCCCCCCACCCCACATCCCTGCCCCTCCAGGAGCAACAAATGGGGGAAAGATGCAAAAAGGTAATTAATCTGCAGAGGGGGAAACATGCTAGTGCCTTAAAAGACACTGGGGACACACCGTCAGTGTCCACCAATTAGTGACCTGAACCCTGCAGTGTGATCTCCATGGAGTGGCCGAGTTGATTACTCTAATTAATTTCACATCGATCCTCATGGATCTGCTGGGAGAAGGCTGACTAGTGAGGGAGGCGGACGCTGCCAGCCCACCCGCGGCCCCCGCGGCCCCCAAGTCCCCACACCCAGCCACTCCTCCTTCCCCCTCACTGCCTGGGAAGCCCTGGGAAGGCTGGTCCCCTCTAGTCTCTCCAGAGTCCAGCCCCCTTCCCAGATCAGGCCCCAAGACCGGACTCTCTCCCCTGTTTGCAAAACTTGGAGCCCCACACCTTCTAGCCTCAGTTTCCCCATCTGACAGTGGCAGGGAAGGGGCATCTTTCAGCTTTGATGGGAGACCCCAAAGTTGGTGTACTGGCTTGAATAATGTCCCCCCAAGTTTTATCACCATCGGGAACCTCAGACTGTGAGTGCATTTGGAAAAAGGTGTTTGCAGATGTAGTTAAGAGGAGGTTAGACTGGATCAGGGAGGGCTCTAAATCCAATGACTGTGTCCTTGTGAGAAGAGGAGGGACACAGAGACGTGGAGGAGAGAAGGGCATGGCACGATGGAGCAGGGTTGGGAAGGCTGCGACAGGAGGGAGCCCCTGTGCAGACTTCAGGGGCAGCCTGGCCCAGCAGATGCCTTGACCTGGGCTTCTGGCTGCAGAAGCATGAGAATCAATTTGTGTCGTTTGAAGCCCCCCAGCTTGAGGGCTCTGTAATGGCAGCTCTAGGAATCTAACTCAGCTGGTCTTAGTGTCATCCGTGCTGTGAATAAACAGCACAGGAAGCAGCCAGCCGGGACAGGCATTGCAAGGGGAGGGCGGGTAGGGAGCACCCCAAATGAAAAGCTTGTGCCTAAGGAAGCTTCCCTGCCTGGACTCAGCTTCTGTGACATCCCTGACTCACGACCCACCCCTGCCTGGGGGAGCTTCCCTAAATTGCAGGGTGTATTAGTTCTGTTTTGCTGCTGTAACAAATTACCGCAAACTACATGGTGTAAGATACAATGTATTATCTCCCAGTTCTGTAAGTCACTAGGTTGCCAGGCTAAAATCGAGACGTTGGTGAGGCTGAATTCCTTTCTGTGGCATCTGCATAAAATCTACTTCCTTATGATCCATCTCCCTACCTCCTAGAGCCCACCTGCATTCATTGGCTTGCGGCCCCTTCCAACATCTTCAAAGCCGTAAATGGTCACGTGAGCCCTTCTCACATCCCACCTTGCTAACACCCACTCTCCTGCATCCTCTGCCACTTGTAAGGGCTCTGGGGTGACATTGGACCCTCGCAGATAATCCAGGATCTTCTCCCTCTCTCAGGGTCCTTAACTTAATCCCACCTGGAAAGTAAAGTCCCTCTTGCCATGTAAGGGAATATATTCACAGGTTCCAGGATTAGGGTGTGGCCATCTTGGGGGGCATCCCCATATGAAGACAAGGCAACCCCTAACACTGGGTCAGAAGCTGGATCCAGCCACACCTGAAGGCACGGTTAAACTTGTTGGAGTAAACAGAAAGTCAAATACAGGAGCTCACTTACACCCCCAGAGAAAACTAGCTGGGGACCAAGATCCCCTTTACATATTCCTAGAACCCCAGTTTTCCCCTTCTATCCCCATTAGAGGGCTAAATGACGTGACTGACAATGGTCGGTTTATAATCAACAGAGAGGACTGTGCTTTCTTACAGCTAGAAACATTTTTACACGTAGATGCACCAATATATCCACAACCCAAATTAAGGTTGGAGATGCTTCTGTCACCCAAAGAGATGGAAGAGAAAATGCTAAGACAAGAGACCAAGGTTGAAAAGAAGGCTGGCAGAGCTAAGGAAACAATGTAAAGAAACAAGTAATGATGTAGCAAAATTTCAAATATCGTTAGATGCCATGTGGATCGGAATCAACACAAAAGAAAATCAAATCCGTAACGTGGAACACTATTTGATAGACTATGCCAGAAGGCAGGGGACTGAGGGAATAAGAAGGAACACTGGTGTTTTCTCAAACATCTTAGTACTTGTCAAAAAAAATAAACAGAAAAAAAAAACTGAGCTGATCAGGAGTGTTATGATTTAAATAATGAGATTGAGCTAGTAGGCACAGCACACTCTCATTCGGACAGAGGGCAGCTTTCTGTTCAAGACCAAAGGCACAGGCTTTTGAAAACTAGCTAATATTATAGCAAATATAAAGAAATCCCCAATAAATACATTAAAGTGGAAAGAGTACTGGGCATGTTTGTCGAGCATAATGAAATAAAACTAGAAACAAATAACAAAGTGCTAAAAAGAATTAATTCCTGGGTCAAAGCCATTTCAGAATATTTTAGAAATAATGAAAATGGGAACTCTACTCACCAAAATATATGTGGTGTAGCCAGGTATACATTCAGTGCCTTAAATGGTTTCATCGCTAAAGAAAAAAACAAAACAAAACAAAATAAAAACAGTGAAAATAAATAAAGTCAGCTACTCCAGAAACGGAGAATGACAGCCCCAAAACAAAACTAATGAAAGCAAAGGAACAACTTAATAAAGATAAAAGCCAAAATTACAGTCTTGGAAATCAGGAAAACAACAGAATTAATACATAAATCCCACTGCTGCTTCTTTGAAGAAAAAAAACTCTAAAATAGATAAACCTGCTAGCATAATCAAGAAAAAGAGAGAGAGATTAAAAAAAAAAGACACATGCACACACACAAAAGAAAATTAGGAATAAAGAGGAGTGACAAAACCGTAAATATCGAGGACATTTAGATGCATAGAGATAAAATGTTGTAGGCTTCTATGCTAATGAACTCAAAGACCAGGATAAAATGAATGATTTTCTAGGAAGACATAAATTACCAAAATTGACCCGAAAAGCAACAGAACACTTAAGGAAAACCATGGGGTTGCTTTGCCCAAAGAGCACGCTCCAGCCAGATGGTTCCGTGGATTTTTTCCTTCAAGGATAAAAACGTGAACTTGGTTCCATTAGGTGATTCTGAAGCATGGAAAAATGAGACACCTCCCCAATTATTTCACTATATCAGCTGGGTTTATTTCCCAGGGCTACTGTGACACAGGACCCCAAGCTTGGTGGCTTAAAACAACACAAATTTATTCTGGCAGCCGGGTTCTGAAACCAAGGATCCAGCAGGCCACACTCTCTCCAAAAGTTCCGGGGGCTCCCTCCTGCCTTATCCAGCTTGCATCCCTTAGCTTGTGGCCACACCACTCATGTCTCTGCCTCCTCCATCGTCCCCTGGCTGTGTCCCTGTGTCTGTGCAAGTTTCCAGTTATCTTAAGGACACCAGTCAGTGGGTGGAGGGGTCACCCTAAACTGCATGACTGCCTCTTAAAGGATTCCCCTGCAAAGACCCGATTTCCAAATAATGTCTCATTGTGAGGTTCTGGGTTGATGTGAATTTGGGGGACGCTGTTCATCCTGCGACAGCAGCAGCCCCCGATGCCAAACCTGCCAAAGGTGAAACGACCACAAGGTCTGCGGCTGGTCCCATCCGTCAGCGGCTGCCAGGGCACCAGGTGAGCTCCCCCAGGCACGTCCAGTGGAATATTTGCAGGGAGAGAAAACACACCGTGGTCAAGTGGGCTGGATCCAGGACGGCAGAAGTGAGTCAGTGTTAGGGAGTGTGTTCCAGCTCGGTAGAAGGAGGAGGTGGACCAAAGGATCAACAGTAGGTGCCCAAAACTCTAGGTAACTGTTGGGAATTGAACCCAAATCCTCACAGACACATGCCTAGTTCTTGACCCACCTTCCTGCAGGTGTGAACCCATTTGCAAATAGGATCTTCAAAGACAGCTTTGGTGGTCATGGTGTGGTCCTGTGTGAACAGGACTTCAAAGATCCTATTTAGATGACACCAGATGGAATGGCTGGGGGACACTCAGTTGCAATCAGTCAGTAGAAACCAGAGTCGGTGGAAACTAGGGTAGGATGCAAAGAGGGATGGAGACAGCCCATGTGACTCTGGGAGAAACAAGCCCTGCTATTTTGACCTGTTGGACTTCAGCCTCCAAAACCACATGTTTAGTTGTCTATTTCACCTCTTACGCCAAAGAAAACCCACTCCTAGGGATCTAAGCAGAATGCATAGAATTTATTTGTAAGATATCTTTAGCATATTTGAAGCATTTTTTACTTATTCTTTAGTAATTGGAAATTATCTAAATGCCTGTGCCAAGAAGATCTCCTGTATGGTGGATTGATGATAAAATTGGCCCCAAGTCTTCACACCTCTGTTTGCATAGATCCCTCCCCCCTCCCAGGCTCAACCGTGGGACTTACTTTGGCCAGTGGGAGGTCAGTGGCTACTATCCAAGCAGAGACCCAAAATGAACCATAAGGACCCATATCCCACGTCATCACCATGCCCACATGTATCAGCTAGCAATCACTGCGTAACAAATCACCACAAATTTAGCAGCTTGAAACCACACCCACGTATTTATCTCGCAGTTTCTAGGTCAGAATTTCAAGCACAGCATAACCAGATTCTCCATTTGGGGTCTCACAAGATTGCAGTCAAAGGCTGGATTCCTTTCTCTGGACCTCTTCCAAACTCACGATGCTGTTGGCATCTTCAGTTCCTTGAAGCTGTAGAATTCATGGCAGCTTGCTTCTACAAAGCCAGCAACCAAGGAAGAGTGACTCTGCAGTTTGAAGTCTCTGATTTAAGGAAGGGTGAGGCCGTCTTTTAATTATGGCTCACCTGATTAGGTCAGGCCCACCAGGATAGTCTCCCTTTTGACTAACTCAAACTCAACTAAGTTGGGATCTCAATGACATCTGCAAACTCCTCTCACCTTTGTCATATTCTATTTGTTGAAAGCAAGTCACGGATAACTCCTGCAATCAAGGGGAGGGTATTGTACAGGGGTATGGCTCACTGTGGTCTAACCAAGAACCAGTCAACCCCAGACGTGTGAACATGCCCAGTTAAAATGTGCAGTCTCCCAGTCGAGCACCCCAGCCATTGGAGATTGACACACTTCCTGCAGTATGCCATTGAGGTTTTGTATCTGTTTGTTATGCAGCACTGTTAGAGCACTTGATGACTGATACATTCTGTTTCCAAGTCTCAGGAGAAGAGGCAAGTTTCACCCTTTTTTTTCCTTTAAGGCATGGACAACTTGAAAAACCACAAGAGATGTTGCAGTACCCCATGGATAGGAACAGTTGGGAGCCGTGAGGCTGAAGGGGTGTGGGCAGATAGCAGACCCCCAAACTTCTCTTTTTGCCCCCACTCTCCTATGAGAGCTCCCTGGTGGCCAAGTCTGAATGGAAACCAGAGAGCAAGGAAGCCACATGGGCAGCCTCCCAGGGCATGGGGTAGGGGTAGAGAGAATTTGGGATGAGGAGAGGGAATGGAATTTACCCAGCAGAGTGTCTATCTTTACAAAAATCCTTCAATTCTTAACAGAGCTCCAGGCACAGTGGAATATTACAGAACCGTTAAAAAGGAACAAGACTAGGTTGTGTGCACAATGGAGAGCTTCTTGCGTCTATTGCCAAAGGATCAATGAGAGAAGTGGAGATCCTATTCATGTGAGAGACACACACCTCCCCAGAGGCATATGGATGAATAGAAAAAGGGTCTGGAGGGGTGACCCCAACCCGGGATGGCACAGTGACAAAAGCCCAGCTTCATCCCTTGCCAGCTGTGTGACCTCAAGCAAGTTGCTCGACCTCTCTGTGCCTCATTTCCGCATCTGTAAAATACTAATTATAACATCCACCCCAGAGGGTTCTAGGAAGATTGAGTGAGTTACTGTGACAAAATCCCTCAGACGGCACTTGGAATCCAGCAGAACTAGGAAAAATATGAGTTTAATTCTACCTGAAGTCACTTCAGTATCATCTGAATTCTTTTAAGACAGGAATTCAACAGACAGTAAGATGAAGATAGACAAATACCAGGTGGAATAAAGTTTTAGAGAAAAGTAGTGAAAGCACAAATGTATCAGAGCCATACTCCAAGGATAATCAAGTTTCTATATTGTGGGCATGATGGTTTGGAGCTGTGTGTGCCCCAGAAAAACATTTTCTTAAACCTAACCCTTCCCTGGGGGTGTGAGCCAATGGCAAGTGGGACTTTTTGAGGAGGTGACTTCAGTTAAAGGGTGGCCCAGCTTGATCAGGATGGGGCTTAATCCTCTTACTGGAGTCCTCATAAACTCGATGAAATTCAGAGAGAGAGAGAGAAAAAGCCACAGGAAGCAAGAAGCTGAAAGCAACAAAACTTGGAAGACAAGGGAGAGAATAGCTGATGCCGCCATGAGCCTGGTCACATGGTAGAGGAGCTAAGGATTGCTGGCCTGGCAGCTGGGCTTTGGGAAGAAAGCATTGCCTTGATGATGCCTTGATTTGGACATTTTTCCAGCCTCAAAGTCATGAGCGAATAAATTCCCATTGTTTAAGCCAATTCATGTCATGGTGTCTGCTTTGAGCCCCCAGGAAGCCGAAACAATGGGGGTGAGGAAGACCCTTTTAGGAAGAAACCAAGGGCAGAGGACATAAAGGGGAGCTGGTAAATTGGTCTACTGAAAATTAAACCACCATATGCAAAAAATAGAAGGAAAAGGGCAAACCTAGAGTGATATTTGCAATGTGTATGGCAAAGTTAATATCCCTCAATATGTAAAGAGATCATATAAAGTGTGAAGAAAAAAAAAAGGCACCCAAATTGAGATTGGGCAAAACACCAGAACAAGCAATTCACAGAAGCAATTTCAAATGCCAAAATGAGATAAAATGATAAGAATGAGATGCTATTTTCTACCTATCGGATCAGTAGAACTGAAAGAGTAATAAGATGTGCACCGCTGGAATTGAAATGGACAGCTTCTCAACCAGTATCAAAAGCCGCTTTTTCGGGGGCATCTACTTTACCTGATAATTCTATTTAGTGCAACAGTCAGAGGTTTAGTATAATAATTTTTGTTACAGTATCATTCTTAACAAAGGAAAACTGCAAATGTTAAATGAGGGGTGGTTGGTTGACTAAACTTGGATACATCAGGCGGACTCATGCCGCTGCCAAAAATTGTGAAAAAAAGACATAAAAAAATATTCACAACATAACTTTAGGTGAAGAAAAAAGGATATCACAAGACATCTTTTCAATCCCCATTTATAAAACAGAAAAAGGACAATAATGAAAAAGCTGTGATACCCCCAAAAGTCTGTAAGACATAAAACAGTGTTCCATCAATGTAAATTTCTTGACTGTGAGAAATACATGTTGGTGATGTCAGATATTAGCATTAAGGCAGGCTGGATGAGTGGTATATGGGAAATCTCCAAGCTATCTGAAACTTTTCCATAAATCCAAAATTATTCCAAAATTAAAAATTGATTGACAGGGAGAGAGACTTGCCATTTCAGTTCTAAGAAATGAAATTATCAATGATTTTCTTTTCCTTCATTACACTTTTCTGCATTTTCTAATTATTTCTGACCCTGGCGATGTATTACTTTTTTAATCAGAAAGAACTGCTAACCTTTTAGTGCAGGTTACCGATGATGTATGAAGTCATTTTGTAAACCTCTTTAATATTTATGCCAAACTATTTTATGTGTATGCACGTTTGCATGCGAGAAATATCAAAAGGTTTCTCTCCAGGATGGTGAGATTGATATTTTTTGTGGTGGTGGTTGATTATTTTTATTTTACTACCATTTTGCCACAATAGACACCCACTGTTTGCGTAATAAAACATAATAATGGGATTTGTTTTTCTACTCCTAAAACTTCCCCGTGGCCTCGTGCGAATTTGCCCAATGACCTTTCCCAACACCCACGATAATCAATCCTTAATCAGATATTCAAATGGGGGCTTCAAGGAAAACCACAATGATTCGGCAACTTCGATGATAAAAAATATTTCTTTCTGCCCCCCAATCCCCAACCCCACTCCATGTAACCGGCTTCCAGCCCCCCACTTCTCACGGCCCAGTCCCAACAACTCCCCCTGCCCCACTGGAGTCTTGCAAATATCCTTTGATTTTAAGAGTTCCCCAGGGAAGCCTTGTTCTAAATGAGGTGTAAAAATCTAAGCGGCACACACACGAAAAATAGTGCACGCTTGGAATCAATATTCTCTTCACAGCTCCATCGATTAACAACCATATTCTTCATTTATTAATTATGAAGGGGGATTTCAGAGCCGCCGTCTGCTTCATTGGCTGGGACAGGGTGGCTTCTCCCCCCACCCCACCCCATCCTGCCAGATCCCCCCTCTGTAGCACCCCCAGGCCTGCGACCTCTGGCACCCATGGCTCAGCATCTGGGAGATGTGGGGGGGCACATCCCTGCCCCCGCCTGGGCCCAGCCAGGGGTCTGTCTGGCTTTGGAATATGCCTGGCAGCAAATCATTCTATTTCTTTGCATGTTTGCTAGTTTGCTTTCCCCTTCTTTTCTCCCTTACTGGAATACAAGCTCCATGAGGGACCTCACCTGCCTCTTCCCCTGCAGTAAAGGTTTGCCAAATGCGGGGTAAAGTCCCTCGGGCCCAAAGAGGGACAGCAGCCTGGGGTGGGGGCCAGGAGGAGGGGAGAATCAGGAAGCGAGCTCAGCAGTGGTCAGTTCTGGAAGACTGAGGCCCCATGCCTCCCCGAGGCTGCCGCGAAAGTCATAGGAGATTTGGGGTGCCGGGCAGATCTGGGCTGTGTCCCAGCAGCCCCTCTCCCTGGCTGGGTGGGCTTCGGTTTGGCTCGCTTGTCTGTAAAATCATGCACCCTTAGGTGAGGTGATGCCTGTGTAGCCCTTACCTGGCCTGCTCTGGTTGGTTATGGGGGAGTCTGGGAACCCCGCGGGGCAGGGCCCAGGTCGAGTTGGCCTTTACCCCCATAGCACAGTGTTGGACAGGCCAGAAGTGATCACAGCAACTGCTGAATGGAGGGGCGGGTTGATAATAGGTGGGTGGAGGTGTCTTCGTCTCCTGGAGATGCCACAACAGAGCACAACAAACTGGACAGCTCAGAATGACAGAAACAGAGTGTCCTGCCATCTGGAGGCCTGACGCCCAAAGGCCCCTGCCTCTGAAACCTGGAGACCCTCCTTCATGGCCCCTTCTGGCTCCTGGTGGGTTGCTGGCCGTCCTTGGTGCTCCCTTGGCTTTCACTGAAGACTCCAGCCCCTGCCTCTGTCGTCATGTGGCTGTCTCCTGGTGTCTGTCTGTCTGTCCTCATAAGGACACCAGGCATATCGAGCAGAGCTCACCCTGATCCAATTGGCCTCATCTTAACTAATCGCATCTTCAGAAACCCTATTTCCTGATAGGTCCCAGTCACATTTCCAAGGGTATATATCGAGCATTTTTTTGGGGGGACACAGCTCAACCCAATGGTTGGGTTGGATGAGTGGATGGTGGGTGGATGGATAAAGGGATGGACGAGCGGTCAAAGAAAGGCAGGAGCAGTGGGTGGGGGATGGATGGATGGATGAGCTGGTGAAGGTGTGGTGAATGGATGCATGGCTGGTTGGCTAGGTAGATAAGTGAATAGGTAGACGAGTGAATGGGTGTGTAAAGGATGGGGTAATGGATAGATAAATGGGTTGGTGGATGGATGGATGGATGGATGGATGGATGGATGGATGGATGGATGGGTAGATAAATGGGTGGATGGATGAATGATTAGAAGGATAATAAATGGATGGATGGTGTGCTGGTTTGGATATATTAAGTCCCCCAAAAAGCCATATTCTTTAATGCAATCTTGGGGGGCAGATTTATTAATCTTTCTGATTAGGGTGTGACATCTTGATTGAATGTTTCCATGGAGATTTGACCCTGCCCATTCAGAGTAGGTCTTGATTAGTTTACTGGAATCCTTTGACAGGAGCTCATATGCAGAGCAGCTGAGAGAGACTTTTGGAGAGACGCTTGGGAGCTGACACTTAGAACTGCTTGGAGACATTTGGAAGTGCTAGCCCGGAGTTTGCTCTGGAGAAGCTAAGAGAGAAAAGCCCAGAGACATTTTAGAGAACGTCATTTTGAAACACAACCTGGGAGCAAAGGACCAGCAGACACCAGCCATGTGCCTTCCCAGCTGACAGAGGTGTTCTAAACACCATCAGCCATTCTGCAATGAAGGCATCCTCCTGTCGATGCCTTAGTTTGGACATTTTCATGGACTTCAGACTATAAATTTGTAAACTAATAAATCCCCTTTATAAAAGCCAATCCTTTTCAGGTATTTTGCGTGACAGTAGCATTAGCAAACCAGAACAGATTTCTAGGAGAACAGATGGGTGAGTCAATTGGTGGGTGGATGGATGGATGAGTGAGTGGATGAGTGTGAGAAGGATAGACAGGTGGGTGAATGGATGAGCTGGTGAAGGCATGGTGAATGGATGTGTGGCTGGTTGGTTAGATGCGTAAGTGGATAGGTAGATGAGTGAATGGGTGTGTAAAGGGTGGCATAATGGATGGATAAATGGGTTGATGGATGGATGGCTAGAAGGATAGATAAACAAATAGATGGATGAGTGGATGGATGGATGAATGGATGAGTTGTTGGGTCAATGTGTAGGTTAGTGAAAGTATAGCTGGCTGGGTAGATGTATGGATGTATGGATGTATGGATGTATGGATGGATGGATGGATGGATGAATGGATGATGTGTTGGGTCAATGTGTAGGTTAGTGAAAGTATAGCTGGCTGGGTGGATGGATGGATGGATGGATGGATGGATGGATGGATGGATGGATGAGGTGTTGGGTCAATGTGTAGGTTAGTGAAAGTATAGCTGGCTGGGTGGATGGATGGATGGATGGATGAATGGATGGATGGATGAATGGATGGATGGATAGGTGGATGGATGAGTTGTTGGGTCAATGTGTAGGTTAAAGTATAGCTGGCTGGGTGGATGGATGGATGGATGGATGGATGGATGGATGGATGGATGGATGAGGTGTTGGGTCAATCTGTAAATTAGTAAAAGTATAGCTGGCTGGCTGGGTAAATAGTGTGGTGGCTGTATGAATGGGTGGAAAGGTGGATGAATAAACGGATGGGTGTCTTGTTGGAAAGGCAGGTGAATGCGTGGGTTAGTGGGAGAATAGATGGTTAGAGGGATGGATGAACAAATGCACCGGGATGTTAGCGATTGGGTGGAAACCTGTGCAGCACTTGAGCTTTCTGGCACAGGTGCCGTGGGGAAAGCATGAGAATGAGGAGACCCATCCTGGCTCATGAACAAACCGCCTTTCTCTGCAGAGGACACTCTAGATCTGGGGAGGGAGGAGAACCAGAGGAGAATCTCCCACACAGAGACACAGCACCCCAGTTGGAGCCAGGACTGGCTGACGCCTGGGAGGTGAAGGGCAGGATTTCCGGGTGAGGGGGGCCTCTTGGATAGATAGGGGGTCCCCGAGACCCAAGCCTCTGCTCCCCTTCCTGTCCTGCCAGCCTCTCCTTGGACCAAGCCAGAACTGATGGCTCCTCTCCGTGGCCACAACCTTCCATGGCTCCCGGCTCCTCCAAGCCGCTCCCGCGACGCTCTGCCCCCCACCCCACTAGCCCCTCCGCACTGACCCTCCAGCCCCCCCGTTACGCGCAGGAGAGGGGGCGGGCCTGTGGGGCGCCAGGGCGCAGTGAGGGGGCCGCAGGAGCTGTCAGCGCCACATCGGAGGGAGGGGCGCCCCCGCCCGATGTCGATGGCAGAGGGGGCCGGGGCTGCGGTTTACACTGAATCCACAAAAATTACCGAAGCTTGAAAAGTGCTCAATACGTCATCGATTGCTCTCTGCTGATCGGTGCCGACCGCCGCAGTGGGGCCGCAAGGACCCCCGCCTCTTCCCCCAGCATCGCGCCGCCCACGGGGAGGCAGCTGGGGAGTCTGCACCCCCACTCCCACCCCCCACCTCCCGAGGCTCCAGCCCCAGGCACCTGGGTGGGGGGAGCGTCCCCATGCGGCACGTGCAGACCGGGGATCCTGGCACGGACCGCAGGAAGGGCCCCCTCCTCTGTCCCCGGACCCCTCAAACCTGCCCCACGACCCTCATAGCGATCCAGGTGGCTCTGGGACTCCAGAGTCCTTCCCCAGCGTTTGGGGAGGGATGGAATTAAGGCCACAAACTTGACCGGCCCACTGCGCGCTGTCTGACCTTGAATGCGTTTCTCAACCTCTCTATGTCTCCGTTGTCTTATCTGTAAAATGGGGGTTATGGCGCCATAATATTATATCACCTGGCAAGTCCGTTTGAGGACGGAAGGCATGTTATGAACTTATTCAGGCACATTGGACCTGCCCCACAGGGGATTCCCGGCGTCCCTGGCGCCTCTGGGTTGTGCTTTTTTGCTTCCATCTCTTGGGGGCTTGCTTCTTTCCTTCTCAGTTGGAGGAGAGGGTTCCAGTCAGAGGGAACAGCGCTGCAAAGGTGCAGAGGCTAGATACAGAGCGGGACACACAAGGCCAGCCTGGCTGCGAGTTTTGCATCTGGAAGGGGGGTTGAGTGTGGGGGGCGAGGCCAGAGTGGTGAACAGTGGTGGCGGAACCCCAGGTTTGGTGCAGCTCTTGAGTTTTACCCCGGAGTAATGGGGAGCCATGGGGGAATTTGGAGCGAGGGAGTGGCCCTCCCCCGGGGGTCTCTACTGCTGACCCTGGGCTGGCTCCCCAGGACCGTTTGAATCCAGAGCTGAACTTGCCTCTCCCCTGCTCTAAACCCTCCCATAGCTCCTTGTTGCCTATCCAAGCACTTTCCTACCCACCCTTGACCTGTCCCACTTCAAGTCTAGCCACCCACATGCCATGCTTGGCATTGCCCTGGAGCCTGACCAAGCTGCAAGCACACGTGCCCTCACACCTCCCAGGCTTAGTGGTGGCAGTTCTTCCTGCCTGGCGTTCTGTTCCTGGTAATCTCCTCCTCAGCCCCCAAGCCCCTTCCTGGACCCCTCCCCTTGCCTGCCTAGGTGGAGTCTCCCAGAGACCCCTACCCCTGGGTCCCTCCTTGGGCTGGGCCTGCTTCTGGCCTCTTCACAGTCCTTGAAGTCTGGGCTGGGGCTGAGCCCCCTGGCTTGCCACCTGCTTCCTGGGGTGTGGCCATGTAGGGGGGTCAGCGAGGAGTTTTGTGAGATAGATGAGGACATAGAAAGTAGAAGAATGAGGCACTTACTTGTAGCAGAGGCTGGAAGGGGTGCCTGGGAACATAAAGCCAGAACTGCCTTCCAACAGCCGGGGAAACTGAGGCTTAGCTGGGGAGTCCTGCCTCCCTCAGCTTCCTCTTGCCTCTGACCCCAGCCCCCACCCCAGCCCCAAAGACCCCCACTCCCCAAGAAGGAAAATGAGAAGCAAAACAAAAGGAGAGGAAAAGGAAATGAACTCCACACTTCTCTGCCCTAACCCTGTTACCTGGGTCCCTTTCTGAGTTCCTCTGGGGGGCTCCTTCCCTCACCCTCCCCTGACTCACAGCTCCCTGCCTTGGTACCCCCATCTGACCTCTGCTGGAGCAGGGGCTGGGGCAGAGGGGCAGCCTCCACCCCCCACAGCCCTCTCCCCAAAGGTCAGGGAGCTAATTTTATTCCTGTGCATCTCTCACACCTCAATGATTAATAATTGAAGTAAATGTATTTCTGCAGGGGCCCAGGATAAATCAGGAATAACTACAGCACTCATCTGTGCCGGAGGGCTGAGGAGACTCGTGGGGTAGGGAGACCCAGGGGCAGGCTGGGGTGGGGGCTTCTGAGGGCCCAGCCACCCCGAAAAGATGAGGAAAATAAAACCACGATCTTAACCACAACAACCATCCATCATTAGCTGTGAACTTGGCATCCTGGAGGTGGGGGGTGTTACTACCCCCATTTTACAGATGAGGAAACAGAAATGCAAATGGAGGAGGTGACTTACCCAAGATCACACGGCTAGGGTTCAAAGGAAGACAACCCCCCACTGTCACTTTATACTGTCCTCCTTCCTGCACCCCAGACAGCAGCATAGAAAAGGCAGGGGGCTCAGGGAACCCCTCCATCTTCCTGGCTCCATGCTACGGGGCATGTGGCCCCTGCTCACCCCTCAATTTCTTGAGAATCTTGCAACCTCTGCCGAGTGCCAGGTGCTTCGCAGAATCTTGTTTAATCATCACAACCACCCTCGTGAAGCCAGAAACTCAGAGAGGTAAAGCTGCTTGCCCGGGGTCACACAGCAATTCAAATGCAGATCTGTCCGGCCCCAGGCCTGGCTCTCCAGGACCTGCTCCTGGCCTCACCGTTATAGTTGGGATCTTGAGGGCTCAGCCCCTAGTGGGGCAGGATTTTGCAAGAACAAAATATGCTGAAAAAAAAGACAATGAGGTTGCATGAAACAAGCAAGGCACATAAAAATACTATGATGTCACATGAAATATCAAGAATTAGCCTTCACAGAGATAGAATGTACATTGGGGAAGGGGGAGTTTTTGCAATGAGAATGTCCCCAGTCATGGGGTGCTGTGACGTTGGCAACCATGAGACGGGGTAACAAACGGGGCCCTCTTTACTATCCACGTTCTCATCCCCAGTGGATTTTCCACCTCTTATTCTCACCCTATATAATTTTGCTGTTTGCAAGAACAAAATATGCTGAAACTAGCCTGGCTGCCCAACCATGGGAGATTATAAATAGTAATGATGAGAAATGAATGAAAATGAAGCAAAATGAAATAAATGAACACGACAAATGGCAAATATCTCTTCAGGGAAGGGGACCATGGGTGGCTCTGAAAGGGGATGGAGAGGACATGTTTTAATGACAGGGAAAGATGCTCATGGGACAAATGAAAGCCACAGGTCACGTGTCAACTGGAGGTCATGTGAGCCGCTTTTGGTAAGACCCTCATCTACTGGGTCTAAAATGCCAGGCCTCTCTCTCTCTCTCGGCACCTTCCCAGGGCTCCTAGCCCCCAGCCAGCTCATCAAGCCATGACCTGGGACCTTCCATGCCCACCCAACCTGGGGAAAAAGAAAGGGAAGTGTGGGAAAATGCCAGGGGGAGTGCTGTGGGGTGCTGGGTGCTGGGCAGTCTGCTGGGGTTTTCCTATTTCTCACCTTTTTCACACCTCCTGGGACTCTTAAACAGAATTACCACCCCCTGTGTTTACAGAAGGGGCAAACTGGACTCAGCAGCTCCAATACACAGAGCGGGCTGGGAGCAGGGTGGAGGAACATTGGGGGTGCAGGGGGCCTCACAAACCCCTAACTACTCCCCCTGGGAGGTTGGTTGGCCCCCCTTCCCGGGCCTCAGCTCGCTCCCTTCCGAGGCTGAGCAGAGTCTGCCCAGGGCCCGAGAACCTCCTCTTTTCTGGAAATCCCTGGAAAATCTTTTGGCTTTGAAACCAGGGTAATGAAGAGAAAACGAGATGCAGGGAGAGGAGGAGGAGAAGCGAGAAGCGATGAGGCAGAGACAAAAGAGACTAAGGAGTGGAGGACAGGGAGATGGGGGAAAGCAGAGAAGCCTCTCACCCCTGACACAGCAACCTCCTTTCTCCTGCTTCCTCAACTGTAAAATGGGGATTAATTTACCCAATGCACAGGATTTGGACGAATCAACGCGCTCATATGTCCAAAGCACTTAGCCCAGAGCCCAGCTTACAGTAGACGTTCAATACATATTTTGAAGAAGATAAATCAGAGAAAGAGGGAAGAGAGAGAGAAGAGAGAAGAGAGGAGACCACGGGTTCCTGGCTCAGCTGTGTGTCTCTGGGCCTCGGCATCCCCCAAACACCCCTCTGAGCCCCCGCAGCAGTGCTAGCCTTGCAGGTATAGGTGAGAAGGTTGGAATTGAGGCCACCCCGCTACCGAGCGCCGGGGCCGGGACTCGAACCTGCGAATGATCCTCAGGTAGAAGCCAGGGACGGGCTCCCCGTCGTCGCTATTGTTGTTATGATTACTGAAAGAAGTGGGGAAGGGGGGGAGGGGTGGAAGTGGGGTGGGGGGTGCACCCTGCACCCGGACCCCACCCCCCGTCTCCCTCCTCCCACCTCCCCCGAAGCCCTTCTCGGAGCTTATTAAAGCGCCTCGGGCCGCGGCGATCGATGCGCAGGGGGCGCCGGCTGCCGCGTGCCCCCACGGCCGCCCCACCGCGCATGCGCCGGGTGCGGCATCGATCGGCGCCTGGGCCGCGGTCCCCGATCCATCCCCGGGCCGGCCCCGCCCCTCCTCCCGTTGCCCGGCAACCGCGGCCCGGCGGGCTCCCATTGGTCAGCGGCGGCCCGGGCGCCTGGACCGCGCGCGGTCAGTTGGTCAGCGCGGCCCCGGGCCTGGCTCCGGGCGCGGGTCGATGCCGCTTCGCGTCTGACCTTTCCCTTCGGGGGGCGGGGGCCCGGAGGAGGGGGCGCTCTGCGCATCTTGCAGAAAAAGTTTATTGACCCGTTTCTTATCTCGGGGTCGCAAGGCAGCCTGCGTTGGGGGCTGCTGGAGGGCGGGTGCGCGGGAGGCTCCCCCCACCCCAGCGTCACCCCCCACCCCCGACAAGCACCTCCCGTCGAGGGGCTGCACCTGGCCGGGCCCCACTCCCTGGAGGGGCAGAGAGAGATGCAGGAGCAACAGGAGGCCCGCTGGGGTCACAAGAGATTTTTGGGGTGCAGATAGGACTGGATTCCAGGGAGGGGGTCACACCAGGCTGACCACTACCCCCCACCCCCA